>JACJUY010000868.1:85734-146447 GCA_014220935.1 Platorchestia sp. MABIK | reverse complement strand
ATTGTATTCAAATATTTATTTTCGAAAACATCAGCACTATCCAATGCAACAAGAGCTTTGCAAAATCAAGCTTGTTCAGTCCTTCATTTATGAGGGAGATTTTTATAGATTCAACATTCAGGCGACGTTCAAAATACTTCGCTATTTTTGTTGCAGTTTCAACAGACAAATGGCGCTAACGAAGGAAAAATCAATCACCTATTTCTTCAATACCACGTTCATTTGTTGACAGCGATGTGCAAGAAAAAGTGTGATAAACTGCCAATTAACTTCTTTACCACTAATTAACTCCTTTACAGCAAACTTTTATTCCTAAGTCACAGCAAGCGCTTATCTCGAGTGCCGTGCCTTATGTGCGACTCAGTCTCATATGACCGTTAAACATCAATGACATGGGAATCTCAAAGGTGAACGAATGTATCCAGTCTCAAACTTCGCGGTGCCCAAACCAACGAATAACGTGGCGTCTAATAACAGCAACTGCTACGATTTAGCACTCTGTCTCTATTCCTCAGTCGCTGGGAATAAGCGAAATTCAAGCAGTGCGAGGTTTTGCTCAAAAATGCCCCGATAAACTCACTTTGCTGTCACAAATTTCAATGAAATGAAATTCCAATCATTTTCCATGAAATATTCAAACGTAGACAACAGATGCAATCAGTGTTCCAGTTTGAATACTGTAGCAAAAGTAGATTTAAATTAACCATCTCCATAGATGAAGAAGCATTCCTCTCGAGGAAAATGGCAAGTTTTCTTTTGATTTTCCTTGAAAGGAATGCTCTCACGTTATGACAACAAAGCCTTGATTTGCTGCTGTGGACTGAACGTCTCGGAGGAAAACACAGTCTACGTTCTGTACACAAGTTCAACTAAGTCTGACTGAGCTCTTCATGGAAGTGTGGTGTTTTTGGCCCCAGAAATAACAGCGCTCGAGAGATAGAAATTTTCATCTCTTGTTTTCTTCATCTATAAAGATGGTTAACTTGATTCTACTATTGCTCCTCTCGAACTGTATTTAAACTTGAACATTGAATGTGTTGTCTAGGTTTTAATCTTTCATAGAAAGTAAGTGAAATTTCATTGAGTTGAATTTCGCGACTGCGGAATGAGTTTATCGAGGCATTTTTAGGCAAAACCTAAGAGTTGGTAAAATACTGTGAAACCAATGATTTACGAATGTTTTTCAATGAACTGTAATACTCCCTGGACGCAGTCTTTATTCAAATGTTTATGAAACATTCAAGAGTCGAAAATTGACATGATTTTTATCATTAACTCTATCTTTTATTAAAAATGTTCCGTAGATGATATCACCTAGATGTTTGTTTTAACAGTAACCAGTGTTTCCTTTTCTTTTATTCATAACGATTCCAGGTTTAGGGAGGAGAGGATCTAGGTTGGTTCTAGACTAGAAATATGTATAAGGAAGCAATTACTGTGCTCGAGTTCTTACTCTCGGTGCAAGTTCTTAAAAAAAAATTGTAGAAAACTCTCTTTTGATTGCCAACCCTAAATGGCTAACAACTACACGTTAAAAACAGAACTTTCGATTTATATAACTAAGCTGCCACTTCTGATATTTCATTTTACGAATACGTAATTTGTATTTAGTGTTTCAATTCCATTGTATATAGGCGTTAATTAGTTGACGCCATAGGAAGTGCGATGAGAAGAGTTGCTGCACATGCTTGAAGAAAGTATAGATTACCTAAAAGCACAATCACATTAAATTTTTGATGCTGTTCATTTCCCAAAATGGAGAAACTGTTAGTGAAATTTAATATTTGTATGCTTTATTATTTACTGGGAATTTCTTGAACGTCATGTCTCATTGAAAAGTACCCTAACTATGGCTTAGTTTACTTCAAAGCAGAGGTGACTGGAATAAATCTTACAATATTTTTTCATCAAGTTGGTGGCTCAAAATCTGTGTGTACCTACCGAATCTGAGAAACTCATTCTGTGAGGATTGGACAGGAAGTCTACAAATTTCTGAAGATCTTGATTATTTTAGCAGCACCTCACATCCAAAAGAAGCTCGCATGTTCTCCATCGGTGTCAGGTAGACGCCTTGTAATCTCGAAGCGAGCTCACACGTTTTCTCCAGACTGTTAGACTTGAGTTACGCCAAATGGCGTGGCGTTAGCCCCTGAAGCTAAACTTTCTCCACAAATGATAGGCTTAGGCGATGATGACGGCTAAAGATAAACACTTTCTTAGCTTGTGTGTGTAAGTAACCATCGCTGGCAGGAACTTAGCGCATCATTCGAATTTTTGCGACTTCCTCATGAACTGGTTGTGCTCTCACACTGCTCGAGGAGAGTCCAACTGAGTGGCCACTCTCACGGGGGCGTGAACATGTGTATTGTGCAGGAGTCATTTGTCGAGCGGGATGACTTGATCCTGATCAAACTATCAACATGTAATTATGGACCTACTTCATGAAATGGGATTATGGAAAATTGGGAAATCAAGGAATGAGTTAAAATATTCAACACTGCCCAATATTCTTGGTTGTCATATTTCAATTTATTCACGGTAGTTGAATTCGAGACGATTAAAATCGTGATTTAGAGCTTGGCAAACCAAAAACTGTAGAGAACGTTTAGTCCTCGAAATTGTTCGTTTCTCAATGGTTCAAGTAAAAATAATCAATACATTGAAAAGGAACTGAACATAAAGATAGACAAGCGAATCAATTCCTTTAAAATATTACCGATCTCATAAAAATTCAACGAAAATATCCCATTTGGTTAAAATTTATTCAGTGTGAATTTTTGAGTTACATAATTTAATTGTTAAAGTGAATATTAATGGCGCAAAACCATTATTCTAACTAAAGCGATCTGTATGCTCTGGGAAATCTGTTCGAAAGAAAAATACTCCCCAGAGACCTATTTTTTTCCTTTTTCCCTTACAATAAGATTTACGGTATTTTAAGTGCCAATTTTTGGCAATAAGTAGATAAAGTACGCCAATAAATAACTTGAAAAGTAGATTTATTTCTTCCCTAGATGAGAACTAAGATTGAAATAAATCGTGTTGAGATCAATCTGATCTGAAATTGAATTTATTGGCTGATCCCTCATGAAATTCTCGAGGCTAAATCTAATCTGATTGTAGAGACCCTGAGTCTTAGAGCTTGAGCAGGAATATCACAAGTGGGGGTAAATGATCAAACTATATAAAACTTATAAATGAATAAGCCATATAAAACTTAAAGATGATTAAACTATAGAAAACTTATAGATGATTAAACTATATTAACCCATTTTGAAGTTTTCAAAATGGGAACCTTAGAAATCAATCCCTCTGTTATGTCTCAAATACTTATGCACTTATTAGAAAATAGCATTTGTTTGTTGATTCAAGAGTTAGTAAATAAATTTAGCTATTGTTTGCTTGAACTGAAGAATGTCTTCCTCAGGTAGGACTATAATTTTAAGATCGGGACCAAAATAATAGGGGATAAGCCATAGAAAAATGTGACAGGAATTTTTGCCTGCGTAATTCCTTATAATACCTTTAAACGCCTAGTTAGCTAATATGCAAATATCTCATAATGCAGTCAAGCAACAAAATATGCAAACAAGCATTCCAATAGGCATGCAACCAAACATGCAACGAAACAAACAAGCATTTCAACAAACAAGCATTTCAAAAAACAAGCATTTCAACTAACAAACATTTCAACAAACAAGCATTTCAACAAACAAGCATTTCAACAAACAAACATTTCAATGAACAAGCATTTCAACAAACAAGCATTTCAACAAACAAACATTTCACCAAACAAGCATTTCAACAAACTAGCATTTCAACAAACAAGCATTTCAACAAACAAACATTTCAACAAACAAGCATTTCAACAAACAAGCATTTCAACAAACAAACATTTCAACAAACAAGCATTTCAACAAACAAGGATTTCAACAAACAAACATTTCAACAAACAAGCATTTCAACAAACAAGGATTTCAACAAACAAACATTTCAACAAACAAGCATTTCAACAAGCAAGGATTTCATCAAACAAACATTTCAACAAACAAGCATTTCAACAAACAAACATTTCAACAAACAAACATTTTCAACAAACAAACATTTCAACAAACAAGCATTTCACACAAACAAACAAGCATTTCAACAAACAAGTAACCAAACATCCAAGCATGAAAACATCCCAACAAGCAAGCGACCAAATATGCAAGGAAACACATAAATGACAACATCTACGGATGCATTATTTCCAATTGAAGCATGATACATATCACCTTTTACATTGGTTTTTCAAATGCCTTATAACTAACATCAGGACACCATGACGCTTTCCCCCAGTCAAAGACAGGTACCCATTTCAGACACCTGGGTAGAGAGGGGTATTGTGCTTAGAATTTTTCTCCTATACCCAACAGAGAAAATCGCCACCAGCGCCGAGACTCGAACCCGGGTCTCCCCGCACGGAGTCAGGTCCTATACACACACGGCTATGGCGAGCACAATAAGAAGTCAACCAGTCATCAAATAAAATAGCGAATAATCCAACGAGCAAGCAATTTAAAGCAAACTAATAAAATCAGGCAATCAATGATATGTTTCAAAGCAAACCAACAAAAGTAGACCAAAATAATGAGTGAACCAACTAAGTGTTTTAAAGCAAACCAGTAAAATAATAGTATGTGAGCAAACCTACAGACGGATTAATATTTAATTACCTAATAGATTGATGAACAATGATTCTATCATTCGAGACGGCGCTGTATCAGCCGTCTATTCCTCGTCCTGAGAGCTAAATAACTTTATAGATCAGTGAACAATGATTCTATCATTAGAGATGGCGCTGCATCAGCCGTCTATTCCTCGTCCAGAAAGCTTAGTAACTTAACAGACTTATGGAAAATTACATTATCATTAGAGACGGCGGTGTGTCAGCCGTCAACTCCTCGTCCCGAAAGTTTAGTAACTTAATAGACTGATGAAAAATTACATTATCATTAGAGACGGCGGTGTGTCAGCCGTCAACTCCTCGTCCCGAGAGCGACTTCCCGCTGACGTGTGAGGACGAGCTGTCAGAGTGCGCTGACATCAACTTGTGCATCCCGGGACAGGACCCTCGAGTGAGTGGGATTGCCTAAAGAACTATCGATCTCCTTAGTAATTTTTTATACTAACTTGCAATTCTGAAGGTAACTCGCTTCGTTTTGGTTTTCTTTCTCTGTTGAAATACCTTATTGCCATTTTCTCGTACCAATGATATTTTTTGAGCTTCTGAAAGTCTCTCACTTTATTGTAGTTCTTTAGAGCTGTTGATATTTTTTCACAATAATGATAGTCTTTCTCAGTTATGGCCTTCCTTGAACTATTGAAAGTCTCTCAAACAATTGATTTTCTTTCTTACTTATGATATTCCTTGAAGTGTTGATATTCTTTTGAAATGTTGAAATTCTCCCGCAACTATTGAAATTCGTTGTCTCTTTAAAAATTAGCTCGGCAGTTTTTAAATTTCATTGCTTGGTATTTCCACTGCATGGAAAGTCATACACAGTAGTAAAATTTTCTCTCACTGTACAAGTTTTCGACGTGATGTTGAAACTCCATCATTCCACTGAAATTAACTCCCTTTCTTTAAATTTCTTTTTATTGTGTGGAAATTCCTTCTTGCTGCTGGCCATAAAATGTTCTCATACTGCCATGGGCTGAATATCCTCGTACGATTAAAATTACATTACCTCTTAAAATTTTCCCAAAATTCAGCGCAAACATTTTACTTAAAACTGAGAGTGCTTGGATTTGGGTTTTATTGATAACTTGACACTCATGAGAACTCATTTCCTGCTCTAATAAATTATATGTGTCACCTTGATTTTCCCTGTTAATTACGCCATGTAACGTTCATGTTCTATCTTAAACCAAACTATTGCTGTATGCATATTTCCTAATTATCAACTTCAATTCAAATCTTCAATATTTTATTTTCTGACTCCAAGATTTTTAATTGTGAATTCAATTGATGTGAATCTAATACATTTTACATCCCGCTTGTCTTTGTACATTTATCACAAAAAAATGATCTCTTTGAAACAAATTTCTGAATAGTTGGCGCAGCTTTTCAATTGTGTTATGAATACGTTCACTGTCACCATATAGTGCATTTAAATAAATTCGTAGGTAATGAGGAAATCTTAAAAAAACCGTGGTGTGAGTAATAACGACGTGTCTACTCAGAAATAGAGGCACAATCAAGAGATTTGAAAATGAAACCGGAATCTGATACTAAGCTTATGGCTTAAATGCTATATCAACATACATGTAAGAATTTAAAGACGAGGAATACAGCACGGATAGGTATCATGTTTAATAGAATTTACGAAGCTAAACATGTAAAATCTGAACATTCAGATTCAGATGAAACTTCAGATATTTTATATTTAGCTTCGTAAATTCTATTAAATATGATGCTTATCCGTGCTGTATTCTTCGTCTTTAAATTTTTAATGATAGTCCGATTAGGGAGTGTTAATTTTACGGAACATATATGTAGCTATAAGCAGGCTGTTAGTTCTTTCAGTTTAGAATGTTTGTAAGAAATAACGTGTCTAAATGGGACTTTAGCTCATAACTCTTTGCTTTCGATCAACATTAAGAACTACTTTGTAAAGTCGTTCATTAAGTTAAAAATTTAAAACACGGGATAACGCGTATCAATGAGCTGATAGGTTATTCTGATTAACTTTTTCATCAGTATAAAGAATTACCCTCCAAAACCTTTCATAAAGTGAAGAATCTATTGTAAGAAATAGTGTGTACGGATAAACTTGTAGCTTATACCTTTTTGGTTACGATCAGCATGAGGAATAACTTTTCAAAATCTTTCAAAAAGTTAATAAACTATGGATCTGGCAATAAGTTTGAACACCGATTTTGTGACGTTGCAATTTGTTTTATATTTTTAAGTTGAAGTTCATCAATATAGTGACGTCGCAATTTTTTGAATTTTTACGCACAAGTACGCTGATTTTGCAACTTTGCAATTTTTGATATTTTTTGCGAAGAAGTTCTCTGAATACGTGACGTTGCGATTTTGATTTAATTTTTACTTACAGATTTACCGATGTTGTGACATTGCAATTTTTTTAATATTTACGAACAGGTTCACCGATTTTGCGTCGTGAAGCGTTACTGCTACCACCAGGACGGGCGCATGAGCACCACCAACAAGTGCCCGGACGATCATTTGTTCGACGTCTTCGGAAACAAATGCACCGACCAGGGCATTCTCAGAAAACGTACTTCAAATTTGTGATTCATAAATCCCGTTGTATTTGAACCTTGGAATAATTGTGGCTCAATGCATATTGTAACGTTGAAATATGGGGACTTTATAAAGGTTTTTAACTAAAAACTTTGATTCAAACACTCGATTTTATTCGTAGCTTGGAATAGTATTGGTTCATTGTCTATTGTATAGCTGAAATATGCGCGCTTCATAAAGCATCTTCAATGTAAAAAATTAGTTGGATATTTTATTCACTGGTATAGTCAGGAAATTATGGAAACCTTATTTTTACCGTTTTTTTAATGTTTACCACCGTTCTAGCAGTCCCGTAAATCGTATATTCAGTCGTCAATTCTGACAGTCTTTTACTTGACTGTAGTTTGTAATTCAAGTAAACCTTTCTCTCAAATTGATAATGATCGATTAAAATCGAGTTTTGGGCTAATATACATTGACTTTAACTCTACTAATGCGTGATACACAAATACTCAAACTACATGAGTTGGTCAACATTCTTTTCATGCCGTTACAACCTCTCGAGGCCACAAAACGCATCGATTAACTCTCATTTACATCGCGAAAAACGCATCTACAGCTAAACGAATTACATATTTTAACCTTCTCCACGAGCAGCCGAAAACCTGTGCGAATCAAACATCAACAACGTCGTACCTTTACAATGCGTCGTCGAGTCAGAATCGTGCAGCGTGTACCAGGCGTGTGAGACACGGGAGAGTTTCTTGGGGTGTGTGAGCACCTTCATGTGCGGCGCAGGGGCTCCCAGGTCGAGCGTCTGCTCCTACGGAGCTGTTTTTGTGCCCAAAACGAACAGGTGCATTCGCCTCACGTCTCCCCGAACCAGAGATGGACAACCAGCAGGTGAGCAGACAAATTGTGTCTTCCTTAAAGTGCGATCACATCAGTGGGTGGGCAAGTATCGATTAGGGTTGCCCGTGTGTTGATATAGAGGCTGGGGGAGAATGGGTTATTGTTATCAGTGTGTTGTTATAGAGGGTGGGGAAGAAGAGGTTATTGTTATCAGTGTGTTGATATAGAGGCTGAGGAAGGATCGGTTAGGGTAATCAATGTGTTGATATTGAGGCTGGGGAAGTATCGGTTAAGGTAAACAATGTGTTGATATTGAGGCTGAGGAAGTATCGGTTAGGGTAATCAATGTGTTGATATAGAGGCTGGGGGAGTAGCGGTTAGGCTATAATCACTGTGTTGATATAGAGGGTGGGAAAGTATCGGTTAGGATAATCAATGTGTTGACATAGAGGCTGGAAAAGTATCGGTAAGGGTAATCAGTGTGTTGATATAGAGGCTGGGGAAGAACAGATTATTGACATCAGTGTGTTATCAGTCATGCTTCAATTTTACACGTCTAATTTTCTGTTTCCCTTAGGAGGAATTGAATCACCGTGCACTTTCACCAATATCGAACCTCCAGCACTTCCACCCACTCCACCCACTCCACCCACTTCACCCTCTCCACCAACGCCCTCCCCTGCTCCTCCACTTGGCCCAGAGTATCCTCCACTGCCCGTTGGATTTGATGACGTCAATGACTACATATCCACATTTCAGTGTACCACTCCTGGATATACTCCCACTGCCCCTGGCCACAGTTCTTTGAAGTGCTCTAACAAAGCAAGATGTTTCTCTGGAGGAGAAAGGGTAAGTTAATTAAAATATGAAATATAATAATATAGTTTATAAAATATTATGTAAAATAACTAGGGTACGATATTGACAAGTTTCATAGGATTTTAAATCTATGAATCAAATATTACGATACTTGTCAACATAGACGAATTCTCTCGTTTGCGTATGTGTAAGTTTACGTAACACAGCAAAATGTATAGTTTAATTTAATGATGCAATTTAGATAATTCATTCACAAGTTCACTTGTTCGATTTATAATCCTCAATTCAATATGAAAACTTACATATTTCTACGTACTCAATAGGAAAAAAAGTTATTCGACTCCTCAAGAATTTCATATAAGAAATTCGAATTACCAGACTTGTCACCATTTTCTCTGTTCGTGTAAATTAACATACAGTCGATGGTCATGTGCAATTTACTGAGGAAATATTTTGGGATTTTAATTAAAAAAAAATGTAATTTTTGAAACCAGGATGACAAAGTTCGACTACGAAAATAAAAAATAGAACTCTTGAGACTCGTTAGGGGAGGTTCCATTTGGGACCACTTTTTAAGAAAATATTCCTCGTAACCCATTTTATGACACTATTTTTTAAGAAAATATTCCTTATAACATATTATTTGATACTACTTTTTACGAAAATATTCTCCAAAACCTATTATATGACACTACTTTTCAAGAAAATATTCCTCATAACCAATTATTTGGGACTTCTTTCTCAGAAAATAATCCTCATAACCCATTATTTGGCACTAGTTTCTGGGAAATTATTCCTCACAGCCCAATAATTGGCACTTCTTTTTGAGAAAATACTCATAATCTATCATACTCTTAACAATACCACGGGTTATCGCTAAAGCCTAAGCTCATTTGTCAATGCAAGTGGAGAATGTCCTCTGAGGCGTAATTGACCAATGTGTTAGTTTTTTTGCTCACGTGTATGTTTCTACATGCCTTCTAAAATATGAAAAAACTTCAGCAAAACTTCAACATTGTGATGTTTTTCTATCAATTATTTGTGCAATCATTGGCAGAGCTTACATATTGCCTGTGAATCTTTAAATACGGAAGATCTTTATGTTTGAACATTTTAAAAACCAAAGGTGAACACTTAATTTGTCAACTTGACCAGAAATAAGCCGTTTTAATATCTTACATTTTCTTATTAAATTCATTTTTCTAGTAGAACGGATCCACAATACAGCGTCAGGGAATTCCATTTCTCTCGTTTGATTTACCCAGAGCAGAGTTGAATTTCGATCCATTTCATTACTGAAAGAAATGTGTGGACGGTCACTGCCGAGAAAATTAGCAAAACAAAATTTTCAAAACTTTTAAATGTGTATCCTAAGCCTTCCAAGACCCATCGCACCAAGTTTTTCATGCATAATTTATTTAAGCATTGAATTACTCACAACCTCCGGGTAGTCTTCAGTAACTATTGTGCCCCGCTGCACGCTGGTCAGGGAGAGTAACTCGACAATCATACCTTTCAAATGTGCTAATTCTTTTAAAAAACTATTTAGAAACATTCCTGTTAATACTTAGCTAGGAGTCAACGATAAATTTCTCCCTTAACAGGAACATTCATAACAGATCGTCTCCACTATAAGATGGGGCTGAGCTTTCACCACGGTAGAGGAAACAAGGTAGGGTCATTCCTATGGGAGAAAATACACTTCTTCTTGTTCGGCTGGCCAATAGAAAAGCCTTATTTCGAAAAAGCTTTATGCCGTCACCAAAACACCATGTCGTTAGGCCAAAAGTGGAGACGGATTTAGGAGTAGCAGTGCTACCATAAGCAATAGGAGCACTGCCATTGGTTCGTTGCCGTGACGTCAGCAAACCCAAACAGTCGACGAAAAAAAGACTGGTTTGACCCTACCTTGTTTCATCTACCGTGGCTTTCACTCCGCAACTTACACTGCAATAAACACTGATAAGCTGCAGAGGTGATAGT
This sequence comes from Platorchestia sp. MABIK, assembly GCA_014220935.1. Classification (NCBI taxonomy): domain Eukaryota; kingdom Metazoa; phylum Arthropoda; class Malacostraca; order Amphipoda; family Talitridae; genus Platorchestia; species Platorchestia sp. MABIK. The sequence goes on along the minus strand of JACJUY010000868.1, from coordinate 135,541 downwards.
GCATTTTCAAATAGAATTCACGAATGAAAACATTTAACGTAACTGTTTCATTATTAATGACATAGTAGAAATTGTTAGAAAATAATTAATCCGTCAATTAGAGGAACATGCTATGTCTTTGAAGGCGACGCTCCCGACTAATACTGAAAATCTCTTTCTTTGCAGAAAGTATACAATCTTTGCAAGAAGTTTTTCGTGTGTGATTCGTATAACAATTTGATCATAAAAGACTGCGGAAAAAAATTCTTCGATTACAGCAGCGCAACATGCAAGAAAATCCGCAAGTGTGAGTATCCATGTTATTTTACCAATGTTTTGTGATTTCAATTTCTAATTTCACACTCGTTTTGCGATTATGATTTTTATTAATGCTCACGCTTTGTAATTTCAATTTTTAATTCTATGTGGGATTTACGACTGCGATTTTTACTTCTTCGTACGTTTATTTTAATTTTCGTCTAAATGATACCCTCCAAGTAGATTTCAAAATCCATTTTCGTAAATACCTTAAATGTCTCGTTATTCTGAATGAATTAGGAGCAAAATACATATTTTGATTTTCATGCCAGTATCAGTCTAATGACGGGGATTGAAATTACGATTTAATGAGAAAATCTAAACGATAAGGGGTTGAGTAATTAGGCGATGAGGGATTAAGTAATTAGGGGATAAGGGATTAAGTAATTAAGCGATAAGGGATTATGTAATTAGCCGATATGGGATTAAGTAATTAGACGATAAGGGATTAAGTAATTAGGCGATAAGGGATTAAGTAATTAAGCTAAAAGGGATTAAGTAATTAGGCGATAAGGGCTCCGTGTTATAACTCAATGACGGCGCAACAACTGACGTTGACTTCATTCAACACTTAGGCCGCAACGTGAATCACCGGTGGCCACGGAGGGAATTTTCATAATGCTGCCGAGTGACCAGAAGTAATGAATTCAATTTTCATGCATACTTAATAAAAACCAAATCAAGGCCTGACCCAGTTAATGTTTCCCATTTAAAAAATTGCTTAATACAATTGAACTTAAATTTTAGTTGAATATTAAAGTTCAGTTTAACCACTTGCGGACAACGGGTTAATATATGATACGTTTTATTTCGAACAATAAGCGTGGAGTTCACACGCTGTCTTTAACTTGATTTAGCCCTGAACAAACGAGGGAACGCAACTTTTGACGTGTGAATACTTCAGCTTATTTTGCTGAAATTATGATCAGTGTCACTAGGCAGGCACGGACGTCCGGTTGTCACCGTCATCAATTTAATTAAACACGGGCACAACACAAATTCGTACAGAAAATGAAACGTTAGCATTTTAAATCAAACATTTAAAGCTGTTTATACTTGTATTTTCATTTTCACCTGGATGGTAATTGGTTAACTGTATCAAACCGTTCCCCAAACCACATTGCTGACAGATCTATGTTGCAGAAGGATTTAAATCTCAACCTGAGGAAATGTGTCCAACGCAGAACAGCTTTGGCTAAGTTGAAGAAGATTAAAAAATGTCAGGATATCATGACTGATTTTCCATTTAATCGGTGAAGAATAGTAGCTTAAACGTTCTTTAACGGTTAAAAGAGTTGCAAATTCAGGTGAAATTTATGAAAAAATCAAATTAATAACGTTCACTTTAAACACAGTTTTTGTAATTAACGCTTTTATTCCAAAACATCATCAGAATGTGTTCATTTTTTTAAGGGAATTTTCAAGGATAGTTTCTCTTACTATGCTAGTCAATAAAAAACTAATTTTGAGCAGGTGGGAATGGTTTTTCTTGGGCGGTTCTAACGTGTTGTAGAAGGACCAAATTTAGACGCCCAAATTCCCTTGTTTTTAACAAACATGCACATTATATCGTTTTTTCATTATATCTCATCTTCTGAAATGAACAGCCGTTAAAAATGACGGCGTTTATTTAGGTTAGATGTTAAATTCATGAGCAAAATAGACAAAATATGCAAATATGAAATGGTTTCAATTCTTATGCCCCTCTTTCCAATCATCAATTTTGCATCACGTCAATTGAGTAAGAATTTCGATCGATATAAAATTACCATTGCCAAAACGCAGCAATTTAGAGTCATCATGTACTGTTCAGGTATCCAGCTTACTGCGTTGCAGTATAGGGATGGATAAATTCAGCGAGCAAGCAACCAATTGCGTACAATCATAAAAATAGATTTTTATGATTGCAATAATCCAACCTATTTATTTTTTCCAATATTCTCGTAATCTGTAATTGTTTATTGATGGCTGTGAAGATAAAATTCGATTGTTGCAAATTTTCAATCCTCGTGTTCAATCTTATTTCAAAATGTTTTACGCAAAGAATGAAAAATAAGATTCTTTCCTATTATTGCAGTTTATGCCAAGTCAAAAAATAATGTGCATGTTTAAAAAAGACCATGAGCGAATACTGAAAAGAGATTTTCCGTGGGTCTCTCTCATTCATTTTGATTGTGAAAATGAACCTGATATCGTTATTCACGGCTCTGGTCATATAGAGTTCTACGTAGTTGTTCACGATCTACATCAGAAAACTGCGGAGCGACTTCGTTGACGTCATAGTACAACTTAAAATCTTGAATATATGAAGATGGGCCAATGAGGGTATGAGATGATTACATATCAAGTTCCATCATACGAGTACTTTTTGATGAAATTTTGTTGAGAAAATTGCGTACTCCGTCATTTGTTTTACATTTTTAGAACGTATGATGGGATGTAAGGATCCATTACTAGCCAATTTTGGAATTAAATGCTTGAATTTTTTAAACCTACTATACTCACATACCGTTGATAAAAAGTGAACATTTTAAGCATTCCGTAAGTTTCTAATCATTCATTTTTTCCAGGATTCATGTTTATTTTATTCTCAATTTATTCCAGGATTTTCAATTAATTTTACATCAATAAATAGTCTACAAATGTCCAGATATTATAATAAATATAATTTTTTCTGCCATTTATACGATTTATTTCGATCACCATACCTTTTAGAGCAAATATCAATGCATTAAATACACATGAGCACCACTGGTATTTATTCACAACCACTGTGTTGTAGACGGTTTTGGTGAACACATTTTCCATTCAAATATGCTGAGGTAGGTTACTGTTGACTACAATGGCAACTGCAATATAAAACTGTATTTATCAAGTACCATTTTTATCTTCAAGTTCCAGGAGGGAAATGCGTCGGGAGCACATCCCCACCGACTCCAAGTGGCTCTGGGCCAACTCAAGGAGGACCAACACAAACCGGTACAGTTTCAGTTCCTCAAGGAGGACCAACACAAGCCGGTGAAGTTTCAGTTCCTCAAGGAGGACCAGGCCAAGATGGCGCAGGCTCGCCCACTCCTGGTGGAATTGCACCAGCAGGCATACCGTCTACAGGAAGCACCGCGCCATCCGCAGTCTCAGAACCACAGTCGGGAGGAAACGAGGAGGTAGAGGTAGACCAGGGTACAACTTCAGAAGGAGGCCCATCCCCGACAGATGCAGTAACAGGCAGCCAGCCAGGAAACATTGTTGCACCTCCTGCCACTGGGACTGGAGGAAACGGAGTCGGAGGTTCACTCCCAGATGAAGGGACACCTCCAGTAAGCGCAGTTTCTCCAGTTTCTCCAGTTTCTCCAGGGAACATAGACCCAAAAGAGCAAGCACTTGTGACCGAGCCACTGAGCATCACAGTTGCCAGCGTCATCAAATGTGAACGAGCTGGAGAAATTGCACTTATGGACAACACCGCCATCAACAAGAATTGCGAGAAGACAGCGATCTGTAATGAAGGAGCGTATGTGGTAGGTGTTGCTCTTTTTAATCGTAATTTGCCTTCGAATTTGGTTGCAGTAATGGACTTTTTAGTGATCGTTGAAATGATTTTTCTTACAAAATGGGAGGGGTGTCATTTTCTTAAGCCTAAAAGCGAGAAGTTGGAAGTTGTAGATAGGAAAGAGTTTCATGGTCTACTGTAAACGACTTTTCGAGGATCCTTATCTGTTGCTAAAGACGATTTTCGAATTACACGACATCTTTGCAAGCCGCAACTTTTACGGATAAAATGAGTTCCAGCTCATCTCACTTATTCACAGCTTAAAATCGAGTATAGTTTTACGAGTAAACATTAGACGAATATTCATCTTATGAGTGTAGGTTCGCATCGGATGCTGTATAACTCTAAGATCGACTGTAGTTTCACACTTTGCGCGTTCCGAGCCTCAATTTAATTCCACCCAGTGTTTATGCCTGCCTGACCACTAGGAATGTATGGAAATTTTCATAACATCCTTTAAAATATCATTTAATTTTATAGGTAATAAGAAAGCTGTTATTAGATGAAACATTTATTCGTAAAAGAAGACGTTTCGAGCGTTCGCTCGTCATAAGGTACGAAAATATGCAAAGAAAATCATCTGTAGAACAATGAAGTAAGCTAGATTAAGACTTTCATCATGGCAGGAGTTCTCTTCTGAATGTACTATAGAAATTCCTTTGCAGTCAACTATACGGGATCATGCAGATTTGTGCTCTCCCCTAATTAACAAGAGTGGTTTTAAAGTCTTGGGTAGGGCCAAGCCTACAAAGGATTAGGATTTTGGAATGTTTTCCATCTATTGGACTAAACTTTTTTTAAACCATTTTAGCTTATTTAGCTGTTCCCATTGGATAGATATTCTGCTTTGTTTGTATTAATTCTAGACATTTTTTGTGTGTGTTTGGTATGATCATATTTTTTACTAATGAATAGTGACATTCACTTAGGTAGCACGGTAAGAACAGTTTCCCTAACGTTACTTTCTCATTATTTTGTTTTTGTGCATTCGATTATGTAGGCGCAAATGATTCAAGCCACAAATAACTCATTTCACAAAGTTTTTCAGTTGTTCAACTTAATATTCCAAATTAACTTTTTTTCAATCTAACTTAATACTCTAAATAATAGTTCAACTTAACGAAGGCAGTGCATTTCGCTTCCAGTTCATGAACGTTAAAAAGTTGGAACTCATTTTTAAAAATCACATTCAGCTTGGATTGATTGTGAAAAAAAAATGAGAAACCCTAATAGCCATCACGTTTCTAAAATATTACTCCTTTTTTTACCGTAGTGAGTGGGACTCTTCAAAATAAAACTATTTTAAATTCTACTTGAAGCAAAATATTATGTGAGTTTTCGAAGCAGTTTCTATATTGGTCCATTTTGAATCGAAGTCGTCAAACAATCACATTGCAATAAATGACATATTTTACACAGGGAAAAGCAACGTTGTGATTTCAATTTGCAGGGTCAACAAACGCGTTGTTCTACATTCTACACCTGCGTGTTGAACCCGAACCTCAACCCCGTGCCGACCACCTGCGAGAAGCCAGAAGAAGTTCTTATCCTCGAGAAGAAGAAATGTGAAATTCCCACCGGAAGTGAGCACTTAATTTAAATCTCTAAGCTAGAAATTTTACAACTTACCCTGAAATTAGCGATTATTAATTCGGTTGATCCTCGAGTTGATCGTACAAGTCATTATCTTATACGAACCTCAGCTCAGATGTGCGGAGATTCGTCTCAGGTATTTTATTATGTATACGATGCTTTAACAACTCATGAACACTGGGACTAATTTTTAGCATTAAAAATAGAGTTTTCAACAGATAATTTATGTCTTGAATATTGACTAACGTTTTGACTGAAGAGGTAAAATGTCCTGCTAAGCATTTCTATATAAACTGTTTCTTACGTTTCGAATTCGTTAGGAAAAGTTTAAAATGGAATAATGAAATAAGGTAATTTGAGTATTTGAATAATTTGTCGAATTAAGTTTAAATTAATTTGTTTCTATTTTCCAGAACCCTGTGGAACAGTTTTCTATTATTGGGTGAGTCAACGCAACGCTTATGAGCTAGTGGAAAATACGCCACAAACCCTAGAAAACATCTATCTGCAAGAAAAATTGAGACACAACGCTCAAATGCAAGGACAAAATCAAATATCTCTATTTCAACAAGGCCAGATTCCGCTATTCCCACAACAGCAACAACCGCCGAGTTTTGGACTTCAGGAACAACCGTACAATTGGAATTCAGGGCCTCAACACCTATACAGTGCAAACTTTGGGCAGGAACACCAGCGCGTGCAGTCATCAGGAAATGAAAGACTGCCTCATCATAATTTGAATCTCCAAGCCCCAGAACCGCAGCAGTTTGGTCTCATGGCTCAGAAACAGGAACAAACTCTTCAGCCCAATAAAGATAGCACTTTTGTGCAATATCCAGCTGTCGAGCAAACCCTATGGCAACACAGTGAAATTCAGCAGAGTGGATTTCCTCAGCCTCAGAGCCGACCAACCCGTCTAACTCCATCCACGCTGTTCAGGGGCCAAGAATTTGGTGATCGAAGTTTCCTCAACCAACAAATTTTTCAAGATCGTCAGCGTGCCAACCAGCAGCCGCTCGATGCCAAATATCCAAATGCTCCTCAAGTAAACCAGTTCAAAAAGGAAGGACCAGTTTCTTTCATTGGATCTCATGAACCACGGTTTAACGATGTCCGACATCACAGTAACCCAGGAATTCCAAGTCAAACATTCACGGCTCATCAGAATGTTGTTCCGCAACAGTTTGCTCCTCATCAAATTGTTGGTGGCGAGCAAAGTTTTTCGAACCGTATTTCAGGCCCTCAGCAACTCCAATACCAACCTTCGACAACTTTCCAGCAACCGAATACTTTTTTATTGAACACCCAGAATCCCCAGAACCCAGTTCATCACTACAATTTGCTCTAAGATCCACCCTAAAAACCCATAAGAAGAACGAAGATTATGACTTCTTGACAAATTCGTTTACTTTTGGAGATGTAACCGAGGCAGAATTGCGGCAGCAGATTTTGGATTCTGGTAAAATGTCCTGCCAGATGAAGTGTGTTGCTTTACGCCAGAACTCTGAAATTTTATTATGCATGGGGAACAAATAACACATTGAATATTGAAGTTGAAATAAGAATTCAATTGAGAGTGACTCAAATACAACACAGGGATTTATCACCGCAAAAAATCAAACCAGTTTAATTCATTCATATTGGAAATTTTCGTTAGTGATTGCAAGGTAGGAGTGAACATCACTGGCATTAAGGTAAATATGTGCATACGTTTTGTTGTGTGTCTCACGTATCCATACATGTATACTCCTAGCTTACTAAGTGCGTGCTCAACTAACACGTTCTAATGAATGGCCAAACTCAGCTTACTTTTTTCGCTTTATGTCTTAGGGTACCTATAGATTACCCTTGTACTATTTACTTTAAAACGGTATAATCGAAAATACAGTCACTTTAGATTGAGTTACGAAACATAAATGACAAGGATATGGGGCGAAAGTAGCCCAGGATAGATGCAGAGGACAAATATTTGTAGGTATAAACTTTTTATTTTCAGCAATTTTATTTGCAACATTATTTACTTATTTATGATGTAAATTTATGAAGGTATTTAATTTTCTTTATAGGAAACAAGAAGTCGATTTAATCCATATTAATTTGACGCTTTCTTTAGTACAATGAGTAATAAGCGATTAACTCTGTTGAACTCTAGAGTGAATACTTTCTTTTAATGACTACGTCTCACGAGTGCAATTATCTTAAAGGTACGCCTTCAGAAATATTTTTCCGAACATTTTTGATGTCAATTTATGATTTTCCGTGGTCGTTGCCACCACCGTATTCTTCAAATTTTTTCAGCACATCTGATATCAGCGGTCTTCTTTAGGGCTTAAAGTTACATTGTCAGATGAAATTTTGGGAAAAATATTGTGTTCCCAACAAATTACAAACGACAGTTTTTGAATACTGTAAAGCCCACTTTTTTGATGAAAAGCAAACCCGTTTCAGTTTTGTTTTCTACGTGATTTTTCGTTTCAAAATTTCAGACTCAATGTTTTAGCCTAGTATCTATTTTGACTCAAAAAGAAAAGAAAGTTGGACAAATTGCAAAGCTAAATACCGATTTAGGTTTGTGTCGAACTTTCATTGATATAAAGCCAACCTCTCCCCCAAAATTGGATGGTGGATTTTTTTACGTGGTTTTCAAGATCATCTATTTAAATCTTCCAAACTACTACAACCCACGATCGACATTCTTATAGTTATGAACTGAGCACAAATGTTTGAATACATGTAACAAAAATAATCTAAACGCAGCCCCTATTACTTCCACCATCTGTTGTTTATTGTTAAGAACTGTGACTTACCGCGCTATTTTCTGTAAAAAATTTCATTTCTCACTTCCGTTGCTTATTTTTTAATTTACAATGAGTTATTGTTGATTTTAAGCTCTCAATTAATTCTCGTTAGTTATTGTGATGTACATGCATTGTGATGTGATTTTCCATGTCTAAACCATGTAATGTGTAGATTCTTGAAAAATTACTGGAATGAGAATTGCATATTTTCATGGAAAAACACTAAACCGAAAAAATAAATTTTCCGCTTATAGCTTATTATTTCATTTATGCCTATGACTGCTACTGTATTCCTATGTTCTAAAAAGTAAAGTTACAGAAAAAACAGTATACTTTTTAATAAATGTTGAAAATCTATGTTTCCAATAATAGCAAAATGGTTCGGATTACACCTAACATGAGTACGAGGTTTATGTAAAAGTAATTAGACCAAACAATCAATGGTTCAAATGATGTACTCTAATCAACGGTGCTTATCTTCAGAATGAAGATTACGGTAAATTTATCATTTTTAGGAAGATGCTATTTGTATTCCAATAACTCACAACACTGTTAATAGTTCATGAAACAAGAGGAGCATTCTAACAGCTTGCAACATCACAATCACTGAAGAAATTATGAAAAATATAACATACATAAGCTTCTCCGTTGCTTTCATTATTGTTCATAAGAAAAAAGATAACTGACTCTAAAATGTTGGAGCTGCGGCTGAGATGTTCAAAATAACAAGCAGGACCCGTGGAAATTCCACCGACTATGTCACCAATAAGCTAGGTGGACCCGTGAAAAAATTCGGTCAACATTACCGAACAAATTATAACATTACATATTCTAACCTAACCCATCCTAACATAACATATATTTTAACATTTCATCATTACCTTACCAATTCCAACATAACGTTTTCTAACCTAACCCATCACAATATATTCTAACCTATCCTATCCTATCCTAACAGAAGCTATCCTGATGGTATGTCAAACATAAAAAACCGTGAACCCGTGAAAAATTTCATCAACATTACCTAACCTATGCTAACCTATCCTATTCTAACCTATCCAATCCTAACCTAACCTATCTTATTCTAACCTATCTTAACTCGGATGAGGAGCGTTAAACACGAACTAAGTTTTAAGCGTATTAATATACGCGTATAGATCTGTTAGTTCATGCTAATGAAGTGGAAACGCCGTTCCTAATCATGTTAGGGCACCACTCGTTATTTTAGAAGGATCTTCATGGTAAATGTTTTCTAACCTAATTCCAAACATTATACTCGAATTTTGTTGAGCAAAGATGAATATTGCACATATTTGTGGAAATATGGCGGCAAAAAAATTATACTGGGTTGCACAAAATTTAGTCTCCAACAGAAGCAATTGCAGCAGTAGACACCATTAGTAAATATTACATTTTGTCTATAATAGCAGAAAGTGTACTACAATGTCATTGAAAAAATTGCATAAGTAAACATCATTGTCGTGAACATCATTGCAATTGCAGGAGTCAACACCAATGATAACAATGATAATTTCTCTATGAAAACAAAATGAGTCTTTCGCAATTTTTTGAAGAAAAAGTCAGCGACCAGAACCGAGAACAAATTTCAGCATCGTTTAACCGATGAGAAGAGCTGCGCATCACACAACTTTACGCGTCTAAAGCACCAAGCTGACCTAAATTTATCTAGCAACATCCCTGGACAAGACAGTGCAGTCGCTCCGTATTTTAAAGAGCTAGCATGCATCCCTACAGGGACGCAGTCTTTTCCAATCCATGTCATGTTTTAATAATCCATTCATGTTTTTGATAAACATTTATCAAAGAATTTTCTTTTTGGAAATGAACCGTAAGTTGTCCAAAGTTTCTCATTCAGCTGGGAAATAAATTTCTTGCAAATAGGGTATATTTAAATTACCCTTTCACATTCGAGAACTTTTAGGTAATAAAAGAAATTGGGATTAATCCTTGGAGTGAACAAAAGGAATAATTAGGTGATAAATGCAATTGTTACTGATCCGTGACGTGATATTATTAAACACTTGGGAATATCGTTGCTTGATGCCCTCAAGACCTCAGCCTTATCTGATGTGTATTGAACAATTGAGTTGTACGGCAAGATGGAGAGTGCCTGTTTAAATTTGGCGCATGTGGAGAAACTCGCAACTATGAATAATTTATAAGGAAATTGTGCAGTAAATCCTGTTATCTTCCTGAAAAATTACAACTTCAAACGCCAGCAAATGCCGCACGCTAATAAACAATGTCTTTATTCGAACCCAAAGTGGAAACCTGAGTACGTTGAAGTTGTCTGAAAAATATGTTGTTTCGGTACTAGCGCTTTAATACGGATGTAAAAGAATTCATTTGCATTAAAGGTGTGCCTTTATTTCAGACCAATAATATTTATTATTTCTCAAAACAATGGTTAGCAAATGAGAAATGAGAACGCTTGACAGGTACAGCAGGAATACTTCTTTCAAATAATCTTAAATCGAACAAAGTAGGAAGGGGAGGAGAATGATGAAAATTGTTTTAGCTCCATAGATGATAAAACAAAAATAACAGCTTAAGATTCTTTGCATCATGTACAAATACACGAAGCTGCGGTAATTAAGCTTTCAAATCAACGGTAAATGAGTGTTCAAATCATGGTTACGAGAGAGCGAATGCACAAATTCATAATAGTTTACATTTTTTTTCTGTAAATGTAAATCGCCTACGAGAATGAGATTTGATCATTCACGTTGTATTAGACAGTTTTATGTCAATGACAACAAACCTATGATCTCTATATTGAATAGAATCATCTTACTTGACATCATTCCACAATGGACACTAAATAATAGCTAAAACCTAACGAATGAATAAATAGAATACAATAACTTAATTAATGATTAAACAACACGATAAAATATCTAACAAAATACTCATTTGGTGTGAGAACTTCCGCTAATCTTTAATGAAATCTGAAACCCGAGTTGATTTCTAATGAGCAACATGCAAGCAAAACCCCTTATCAGAAGACACTTTTTGATAAGATTTTTTTTTTTAAATTTCCTTCAATATTGAAACGCGGTCCCGATGTATGAAGAAAAGATGATGTGTTTCTTGCATTTATCTGCATGCAAACAGAAAGTCATGTATTATCAGTTGGGAAATTGAAAATAAAATTAATTCGTAAGTACGGGAACATTTGATGCTGAAATAATCAGATTTTTATGTTGAAAAATTTGAATTTTACTTAATCATTGAGCATATACAGTTTTACGGAAATTTTTCCTGCTGTAATAATCAGTTTGTTGGGATGAAAAAATTCTAACTTTACTTCGTACGCTGAACACGTTAGAGAGAGAGAAAAAATAACTTTTGAATAATTGGTTACTTCTGCAATTTTTTAGGTATTAATATCATTTACACATGGTTGCATTTTAATCATCATTCTTGTTATTATTGAGAAATTATAGAGTGCATTCAATTTAAATCGATATGTATATTTCGGGGTGGTTTACTAATTTAGTATTTTCAAAGGAATGCGAATTTCTCGCCGTCAAACTCACGTCTCTGCGTGAGATGCATTTAAAATTAAAACATGAACGATGAACATAGTAACATTTTGCCACCAAGTGTTGTAAACAACTTACTCCCACAAATTTCATAGTAAACATTAGGTTATACTCAATTTATATTCTGAACGCTCACCTTAAATTTCTTATGCCACCTAAAATTCTAAACGTTCACCTTAAATTTCTTATGCCACCTAAAATTCTAAACGTTCACCTTAAATTTCTTATGCCACCTAAAATTCTAAACGTTCACCTTAAATTTCTTATGCCACCTAAAATTCTAAACGCTCACCTTAAATTTCTTCGATGACACTTTAATTTTCTACGACGATGAACATAGCGGCATCACAAACTCTTTTTAAATTGCCACATCAGTTTTTTCTAGTCGCAAATAGCAGTAAACTATACAAGCTACTCGGATTAAAATCCTGAAACCCATAAGCTGACAAGCAACGAGGATTAACGTCCTATTAATCCTGCGCATAAAATGCGCGCTCGGGCCCCAATACGCATTTGCTGATACCTCATTTCTGCCTCAATTTCCAGTGATCGCTCAAGAGGAGCGTTGACCCATCTCTGTATTATTGCTAGCTACAACTCTGCTGTAAGTAACTCACATAACTCAGTATCAGCTTTATCTTTATCTTGAGAGACACCGAAATCCATTGATGTCTTTGAGATCTTTAGTTTACAAATTAGCTTTTTTACCAATTTTTTTTTTTTTGAGGTTTGTCTTGTAGATTATTCAAAACATGTCGTATATTTTAGTCATAAAATACCGTTGGTGAAGTTCCCGTGGAATAGTTCAAGTAGAAACGACTTCAGTCGAATGCAATAAAGAATTTTTGCTGAAATAGTCGGCAGTTTTTTCCGCAAGCTAGGAGTTAGAAAATATCTAACATTCGTTGAGAATACATGTATATTGATTTAATTTCAAAGCTTTAGGTTCAAATAAATGAAGTTACGTATTTCGATATTTAAACACCGATTTATTACTGAAATTTGCGCTAATATATTTAACTACATTCTGCGGACCAGGAGTTTCTTGCTTTGAATATGTTTAAAATACCCGATATGGTAAAGCTATAATTTTTCGTTTCAAGATTTGCTAAGTTAAGATAAGTTGTTGATAGACTAGTGTCTGTGACACTCTTTATAATCCTTTTTGAGTTTCGAAAAGTCTCACGCAAGTTAATGAAGTTTATAGATTACGCAAAATTTTGATACAATATAGATTACGCAAAATGTTGATAAAATATAGATTAAGCAAAATTTTCAGTTGGGTTGGTCGATATCCGAGTTTGAAGGGTCACGCCCTACCTCGCCATCGAAGACATTTTTGTTTTCTAAAATCAAACAGAAAATAATGTCCGACCCAAGGTTGTCTCCACTTGAGACAACACTTCAATTATTAAAACATTAATTTCAAAACGATAGTGCTGCTGTAGTATCGCTGCAGCATGAAAAGGGTGTCATAGCAGCGGCTGTACAGTGAAAAAAACATTATGTTCGCGTTTATTGCAGTTTTCTCTCACTACAGCCAAAAGTGTCATTGTATTCCCAGCTTCGAGCTCCGCTGAGCCAGACCAAACTCCCCACAACAGCTAATAACTAATGCGCTATCAGTTTCTTCATACAGCGCGAACAGCAGAAGTGCTCATGTATTGCCCAGTCTAACTTTTTCGCCGGAGCATGCATGTTATTCGCTGCCTAAGCGATTTAATTACTGGGGCGGCGAAAAACATGCATGCAGGTGGCGAAAATGTTAGGCTGGATGTTTATGGCACTGAACTGCAAGTGAACGCGTTCTATTCGCTGCCGTCAGAACTGCTCGCATTGGAGCAGTGTATTGAGCTTAACTGGCCACTGCGACAAACTGCTGCGAAACTACAGCACTAATTTTTAACTAAGTATGATAAAGAGAGACCTAAATCAAATACTGAGAGATTTAGAAGGAAAATGACTTGATATGGTTTCATTTTGACGGTATTTAATATAAACGGTACACTTGGGTTTCGAACTTCAAGTTAGTTGTTTCATAATGTCGATCGAATTATATGCCAAGTCAGTAGCTTCAAAGTATTTTCAAAGGAATGCAAGAATTAAAAATGCCACCAGTATTCATAATTAAGCTCACACACAAGTCTGTAATCAAAAAGTACAATATTAAGCCCTCAATCTTTTAACTGTTTCAGAACAAATATTCGTAAATGTTTGACTGGGTCAGCTGTATGGTTTTTGCTTCTAGTTTGACAGGTCATTTTTCGCTTTGGTTTCTCGAGATCCAAGTTTAATAAGTCATTTTACTAATTTTGTCTGGTCACGATTCGAGTTTGATAGGATATTTTTCTTAGTTTATTGAGTCAAGATTAAAGTTTAATGGATCGCATATTTTAGTTCTGTGGGTCCAGTACCGACTTTGATGGGACACTCACTATCTCACCATTGAAGATATTTTTATCTTTCTAAAACCAAACCATAAAAAATCATTCACACTGAAGTTTGTCCCCTCTCGAGACAACACTTTTGACACCCTACATCACTTCGCTGAATTCTTATAATTTCAGAACGTTATAGTACATAGAAAGTGCGTTAATTCACGTAGAAAACAAACATTTTCTTTAATTCGGTGTCGTGCTTTGACAAGACCATACCGATAGACCTCGGTTACAACACGTGGCTTGTACCAAACACCCTGCATTTAAATCTATGTATGGTCTGGTCCTCATGGAAATTATCCAAAGTAAAAAAGATGTTTGAGTCAGTGCTGGGAGAGGGTCGTACTCTCGTACGTCCAACTCCTGCAATCCATTCCACAGTGTCGAGATTTTAATTGGAAATAAATTCTTCTTGAAAGCTCTTGACTGAGTTTATTGCTCGTTCATCTCTCGCGCTGGCCGTACAAACGTTTTCACACTTGCCGAAAAGTTACACTTTTTTTGCTGCGGGCTGTTTGAGACTCCGTAAAGGAAGTCCGTGCTCGTCTTCGTTAGTGGTTAGGAATGGATTCAACTGATGGCTCTGAATGCGACAGTTATTACTCCTCTACTTTCATTCCGGGCTTTAGATGCTACATTTATTACTCCTTTACTTTCATTTTTGGAGCTTTAAATGTTACATTTATTACTCCTCTAATATCATTCTGGGCTTTGCGATGTTAAAGGCATAGGAGTTGGATGGCAACTCAGGAATGTGTCACAAATGCTTCGTGTGTTACCGTATTCGTTTTTCTTCTAATTTAAGCTTCCTTGCGGGACTCGTTTGGAACTCAATTCACGGGACGCACTTTTGCTTCCCGTAGGTAATCTTTTTCATCATCCCTTTCGATCCGTTTGCAAGAAAATATTGTAGATGTTTTGATGCGTGTATGCTTTACCACGTTTTTAGCTACAACCCATTAGATTTCAATTCACAGCTTCGTATAACGTTCGTGGAAGAATTTTGTGAATGCCATCGAATGTTTTTGAATGAATAAATGATGATCACGAAAATTAGTGCTTAAAAAATACACAAAAACTACCTTCAGTCAAGGTACAGGGAAGCTACGAAGAAAGATTTGGATGATCGATATTTACTATATCATCAGGTATTACTGAATAATTCCTTGTATTTCAAAAATAATATTTAAAAAGAATTTAGACAGACATCTGTAGCTCAGTGTCAGTCACACATCAACCAGCCCTATCCGTGTGATGGCTCAGCCATGAGGGCTTCTCTTACTCGCAAACTTAAAAAAAATGCGGGACGTGAAAACAAAGAAATATAATGAACAAGAATTTATTTATAAAGAATACTTCTCATGAAATCGTTTCCCGCACAGGATACGCTTAGTGTGACTGTGTGGACGACTGTAGCAAATTGAACGCCTGAGTGGGACTGAATTATTGATGACTGTGTGCTAATTACTTTCAACGAGAACGGTTTGCGTTAGTTTTCCTACATCGAAAGTGTCGCAGTTAATACGCTGAGTGATTTAAATTATCATCAGTCTGCCTAAATGGCTATGAAACACTTAGAAATCTTTCTTGTTTACAATATATGTTAATTAACGCTGCTATACAGTCTCGAACTTTTTGAAAAACAATGAATTCTGTAGCTGGTTTAAATTCTTCATTAAGGCACAAATTCACCACGATTGCTCCAGATTTTCAGTTCAGTAGAAGGTAAAAAATACTTTTCACGATCACTATCACCGCAGATCGAAGTTTGAGGCATCAGAGCGGGGCTAATATGAACATTCTGTGATATTCCTGTTCAGGTGACTTGACGTACGAGATGTTTTGAAGCAAATATCCTGTTTTTCTAAAAGTTGGAACGAAAAATTGGACAGAGGGTCAATAATTTTTTTCATTAATTTAGAGAGGACTAAGTTGTGGAACTGAAATACAATAAGGTTGAAAATAAAGTTTATTGAACACAAATAAAAATTTTAACCTTAACACAGATTTTTCTTCATAAAAATACAGAGACTGTTAACCTGTTATCCATCACTGGGGTGTGGCTGCGGTGCATCACTTCAGTGACAACCTTCAATTGTTTCACAGAACTCATGCATTATAAGAAGTCTAAAATTATATCCGCATTAATGCGTCTTATTCTTAAAATAAAAAGCATGGCGAAAATCGCTGTACGTAGAGTCATTTTATTAATATAATAAGTGAAGTCTAAATGAATAAAATTTGATCGCAGAACATTTCGTTTTGTTGCAGAATATGAACTGCTGAGTTCGAATACGTTCAACAATTTTTATGCATTTAGGCTACACGAATATTATGAATAAAATGACTGTACGAAAATCAATTTTAGCCTTGATTTTCATTTTATAAGAATTATTTGAAGCATCATAAATTTGCATATATCCACGTTTTTGGAAATTGTACATGGGTTCGGTGAGACTTATGCCGTTCTCTCTAGCACAAGTACAAACTTAGTAGTTAATCTGGAAAAATAGCTTCATCGACGAAGTAAATAAACCTTATATATCTCTTAAACTATTAACATCTACCGTGTTTTCATGCATTTTCATTCTTTTGAAAGTACAGTTGTTATCCTTTTTTAACTACAACGTAAATGATCTTCCAAAAGGAAGTTTTCGAACTAAAAATGTTACATCTGATTTTTTTCTCAAAAATATTGTACTTTCAACAGGCATTAATTGGAATTTTTCTAAAATCCAGGGCATTTTTACGTGTAAATTTAACATACAACTGTGGCAAGCACTAGCTTGGTTCACTACAATATCGTTGTATTTTGTGCACATGATACAGTATTTCATTAATGACAGACGTTTTCGTGTAGTGTGTTTCCATTAAAAAATCATTAGCAAAGTGATGACATATGAGAAAACATTTCTGGGAAAATATGTAGCCTAGGAACAATTCAAATGTAAAGTGAGTACGAAGCCTTGAATATCGTTTGTCTTTAATAACTGTAGTACTACGTCCATATTAATTTGATCGTATGAAATCCGACAGTAACTTCATCTTGCACAAGCTGTAGCGAACATATTTTAAAGGGAATCATTTCCAATTGACTATTCACTTCGAAACTCGTCGTTCAAAACAGAATTCAAATGAGCCCAGAAACAACAGTCCGATTTTTCCTCTAAACTACTAATGCGAGGTTTAGCTCCTCAGGAAGGACACTATTTTTCCTCCTTCCTTGACTTCATCCAGTGAGAGACGAGCAGAGTTCTTGAGCTGTGGAGAAAGAAAGAAAATCCAATTCAAATTTTCTGAAATAATTTTTTACCAGAAAAAATGAAGAACAAAAACCAGCAGTAGCTTAGAGCAGAAGCTGAACAAGAAATTTTAGTAACAAATATGCGACTCAAATATCTTCATCAATGAAGACCAAATGAACTCATGTAAGTGGAATAGTATCTGGAATTTAGTTCAGGATGTGTAATAGAACACGATCAAATTCTTTCGAGGTTCTTAAGTAAAACTAGGAATTAATTCTCACCTAAGATTTGTGATGGATCCAAGAATGAATTCTGCCTAGAGATCTCTTATGAGACCATAAATAAAACCTTATCTTCGCCTGGCAACAAAATCAAGCACAAATTCTGGCGTTGTCCTTGAAACGACACCTCCAATGGACTTTAATTTCTCCAGCTAGCTGGAGCAACACCTGAAACTAAATCTGAGACTTACAACTAAACTATGAACAAATTCTGAACTACGGGAGGGTTTAGACTTACTAAGAAACCATGCACAAATTCTGACCTGCCGGGGGTTTAGACTTACTAAGAAACCATGCACAAATTTTGACCTGCCGGGGGTTTAGACTTACTAAGAAACCATGCACATATTCTGACCTGCCGGGGGTTTAGACTTACTAAGAAGCCATGCATAAATTCTGACCTGCCGGGGGCTTTGCACAAATGTGCTTGTCGAAGGAATAGAGCCAAGGAAGCGGACACTTCATTCTTGCGACCTCCCAGGCACCGCCGATGAGAGGGCGGCACTCTAGGAACTCATGGCACAGCAGCACCCGACCCTGTTTCAATGTAGTTAAATTCAAGCCAAACTGCATGAATACAGCCAAAATGTATGGAGTGGAATTCCGATGTCCGGATATTCAATTTCAATTAAATATTTATTAGGATATGCGACTCTAATGTGTGAGACGGAATCGCGAAATTCAAGAATAAGTGAAATCTCTCATTTGATTCTGGGGCACAAATACGAGGAATAGGGATTGACGTCAGAAAAAACTCAACTCAGTCTGCAGTGTGGTCAAGAAAAATTGTCATACATGCGTTATGGCACCTGCGCCTGCTTCTCAGATCGTAAGATCCTAAAATATTTACTCTTTTTGGGATTCTGTAAGATTATGAGCATTATTCCTTTCTCAAAAGTATTCAATAAAAATGGTGTTGAAAACATACCTATGGAGGATTTGCCGCAAACTGACCATACTGTGTTTACAATAGAAAATGTTACTTGTACTTACAAATCAAAGGTGAGTCGGACTGTCATCTACTTTCTATATCGTGTTCTGCAAACAGTAATCTGCGAATAACTAATACTTTTGTACTGTGTAACTGCCTTCCTCTCACAGCCAGGTTTTGTGGAAACAAGGAGCAAATTACGAGACGGACATGCATAAAATGTCACATTTTGTGATAGGCTAAAAATAGGTTAAATAACACTACGAGCATGGGATTAGTCACAATATGCGCTAGTACACTAGTATTGGACATATTATGTGAAGAATTGCAAAAGTAGAAAACCCAGTAAATTATGCTTTAAAGTATATTTGAATTTGCAACGACGGACGGTACAGTTCGATAAAGAGTTTAAAAAATGAACAGACGTTTTTGGATGTTTCTGAAATATACATAAAATCATACATTCTTATCTACAAAAACGAGTTTTGCCGTACAGGCCTTGCACGCGTGCCGAACATCCGCACTTTAACAGTAAGAACTTCGGTTCTGGCCATATGAGCGTTTGAAATTATAAAATAATTATGAAAGTCGTGCCGATTTACGTTTGTATTTCTGTGAGCGTTGAAGAATAGCTATAACAGTATTCCGTCCTCTATGTGACTAAACAGGGCCGGTAAATTCAAACTTAATTCTTGTGAAGGTCTCAATAAATCCCAGAAGAATTTAAGCTCAATTTCCTAGAAGTTTTTTTTCAATTTCAAAATTATTGGAAACATCTGGCTCCGTTAGCATAACTTGAATCACCCATGGAATTTACATTAAGATTTATTACACTCGAATAGCTATTTATTTCGTCTTATCGCAACTTAACCTTGAATGTAAAAGCGCTAATTCACGTGCACTTTGTAGAATAACGTGAATGTCTCACTGCCTGCAACCTTTAGGATGCTTTAACTCCGCATATATTGAATTGCAAAAAGAAGCGACCACGGTAGTTACGTATGATGATATAAAGTGTATTTATTCTGCCGTTATTACATTACATAACGCTACCTGATAGCGACCACGGTAGTTACGTATGATGATATAAAGTGTATTTATTCTACCCTTATTAAATTACTCAACGATACCTGATAACGTCCATGGTGGTTACATAAATGATATTCCAAGCAGAAGTATCTAATCATCCACTTCTCCAGAGGCCGGAGATTTGTTCGAGAACACCGAACGGTCTCATTAAGATCCAATGGGACTATGGAAAATCCGTCACCCGTTTGAGTGGAAGTCGTCGTCGGTTTTGCAGTCGTCGTGGTAGTGGTTGTAGTGGTGGTGGTAGTCGTAGGTGTGGTTGTTGGAATGGTTATAATTGATGGTCTGGTAGGTCGAAACGGCTTCCACCAGATAGAATTGATATAATTCGTAGTTGTTGATGGCTTGTAAGGCGCCTTTGTCGTGGGTGGTTTGAAAGGCAGCTTTACGGAGGGTTTGATTGGTGGTCCAACTGGTCTGCTGGTAGTGGTAGTCCACGGTCTGCTAGTGGTAGTACTCTGAGGGGACGAGGTTGAGTACCATCCTTTGGTTGTCCGTGGAGTGGTAAGATAACTTGATGGTGTCGTGTAAACCCACGAACCAATGTTTGGTTTTGAAGTAGTGGACGTACTTCTGGGAGTGGTAGTGGTCGATGTTGTTGAAGTTGTGGTGGGACCAGTTGACTTCGGTGGGGATATAGAAGGTGGACCAACTGTTATTGTGGGAGGTGAGGGAGGGTTGATGAAATTGAAATTGCTGGGATCCCTGCAAAAGTATCCATCTGAAAAAAGAAACAAAATGACTAGATCAGTAAACATCGCAGTAAATAAAAGATTTTTCTTTCAATTTCGTGGGCTAATTTTGAAAGCAGCTCTGAGTGTGTAGTTGCGCTTATAAAACCGAGTTTGAAAATAAAACAGTCAAACGAAGCTATCCATGGTAATTTTAAACAGAAAAGTAAAGCAAGTGTTTCCAGGTTACGAGTGTACCGGGGTATAAATTCATCGCAAGTATTTTAAGAAATTTCAACCTCAATAAGCAGGAAACAATAATTGGTATCTGAATGCTGTTTGCAGAAAAATGTTACGAAGAGTAATATGTGGAAAAATTTTAAATTGTACGTTAATTATTTTTGTGTATATTTTCTAAAAACAGCGCTTAATATTTTGCACTGTGATACGTTGATTTACGACTAAATTTTTTCATTGTAACTAAAGATAGCACTGCAAACTGGAACCACAAATTTTTGACTGACCATTTACGAAGGTAAATGTCAAACTTCATTCATCGCGCATGTTAGCAACTGACCATGCAAGGAACCAAAAAAAAATGCTTTCTCCGTCATTTATATTGGCAACTGATCTCTAATGACCAAAAATTCAACTATTATCAATCAACACCCTCACCATTTACTCAGTATCTCTCTTGAGGGCTAAACGTAGAACCCTTTAGGCAGAGATCGACATTCTTGATTTTGTCTCATAATCCTTCTCCTCTAACTAATCTTTAATGACCAAAAATTCGACTGTTATCATTCAAAACCCTCACCATTTACACAGTATCTCTCTTGAGGGCTAAACGTAGAACCCTTAAGGCAAAGATCGACATTCTTGATTTTGTCTCACAATCCCTCTTCTCTAACTAATCTTTAATGACCAAAAATTCGATTATTATCATTCAACGCTCTTACCATTTACACAGTATCTCTCTTGAGGGCTAAATGTAAAACCCTTCAGGCAGAGATCGACATTCTTGACCTTGCCTCCGGAGCAGCGATAAAATGCTTGCAGGCAAACTCTGATGATGGTCCGATGTGCCTCCCACAAAGGCTCGACGCACATCATCCGATACTGGCAATCCCCCACCACAATGACGCATTTTTGGTCCCCTTGGCCTGTCGGCATCATCTGAGCAGGCTGAAATTGGTCCATGATCGCGTTTGAAGATTCTGGACTTATAGATGGGGATTTTGGAGGTCCTAACACAATTGAAGCGATTGAAGAACTGATCGGAGAATCACTGGGATCATCAGTTACGTAATTTGAAATGGGAATTTTTGAGTTGTCTGAAATTTGTACGTTTGAGTCCATCACTTGGTTGTCGATTGGAGACGTGGCTGATGCATTCACGTTATTCGTGGCTGATGAAAGACTTGATGCAATTTCTGGACTTAACGACTGTCCAGTATCTACTAAATTCTCTGTCGATGAGTTATGGGTTTGTGAAGTGGGAAAAGAAGTGCAAGGAGTTGTGGGATCCGACAGTACGTGCACGTAATCGCACTTGTTTATCTGCATAATGAAAATTTTGTTTGGATCGCATTCGAAATAAAATCTCCGAAACGATCCCATTCCATTCGTGTCAACACATCTGAAAATAGAAACACAAACAAGTTAAAAACGTCCCTGAATTTTCATTTTTTGGGAATATCACACAACATATAAAAGTGATAATTATTCTCAGTTCAAGAGTGATACTTAGATCAGTGTCAGTTCGTTTACAGAGAAAATGAACGATGTGGAACGGATAAAAGTTTGCGAAAAATATTTATCAATAGAATTGCAATTCAGCTTCAAAATACGAAAAATTCAATTTCTTTTCCATGCATTTAAAATGTTCGATTACATCTTAGATGAACTGAAACGTATCCTGATGATTAACGCTTATACAAAACTGAGGGGGAAGGCTGCATTTCTAATTGAAGTTACACACACGAGATCTTCAAAACTTTTCAGAAATCTTTTTCAAAAATCCACTTTTCAAATCACCCGTTCTTTGAAAAGCTATAGAATTCTGTACAAACTTACTGCATCACATTTTATATGCTGCAATACAAGTCCATAATGAATCCAGTTGAACCGAGTTTTCGCGTCTTTCTGCCCGTCACACTGAAGACATTTTAGGATTCGATCCCAATCACAGATACGCCCTTCAACTTCTTTGTACCCGGACCCGGGTGTACAAAGATCGCAACCGGAATACGTTTTCTCTGTTCGTATAATAAGAGTTTTCACAAATCAACTAATAGTACATTTAACAGTTTATTTACAATTTTTAAGTGTAGTTTTACCGTCAGACTTCATGGTTGTTTTTTAACTGGCAAGTGCATGCCAGTTGAAATGAGAGCAGACATCGCGATTTTAAGTGCAGCTTTTGATATTTGACTTCTTGTGTATTTTTATGGCTGGTATAGGCATGCTAATTGAAATGAGAGCAGTCAGCACTGATCACTGCCGAGCGCTTGTATACCTGTAAAACCAGCGGCAGTCCCGAGGATGAGCGAAGAATCCTTCACTATTGCAAGGCACGACGGGCTCGACGATATGCTGCGGGAACAGCCAGTTAGACGCATCTGCTGTGCGACCGCCGTAAAGAAAGGATTAGTTCTATTTCCATTTGAAAGCATAAATATGAGAGGGTTTGCAGAAAGGTTCAAACGGAAATTATATGTTTTTCCACGCTATATTATTAACCGACGAAGAGTATTGCGTTAGTCATTACACGATTTCTCACCAAAATTAATTACTTCAAAAATAAAATTTTTTGGGTAAGGAAATATCTATGGAAATTTTTAGATGAAATACACTTTGTAGTGAAGATTGGTGTCTTAAAAAAATATATTATTTTCCATCGTTCATATGTTAAGTTAGATTCCTAAACTTTAGATGTGGCAGATATTTTTTAAGTGGGCCTCCTGGGTCCTTATTACTTGAACAAAATGAATACAAAGTGCGTGTTTCACACGCCTCGTGACTATTAAATATTAAATTAAATTAAAATAAAATGAAAAATAGATTAAAGATAAATCGCAACGTCGGTATATTTTCTAAAGTGTTGGAGTGGACCATTCCAATTTTTAAAATGACCGATTAAATGTAGAGCAATTGGGAAAAAATTCAATGTACCCGAACCCAAAAATACTCGACAAATTATTGAATCATTATATTGTTTATTACTCAAGTTGTCCATATCAGAAAAAGTAATACATCGATGGGGAATATTGACGCATTTTGCCTCCATTGTTTGTGCAATCGTGCTCTTTCGTGAATAGTGCAATTCATATCTTCGTTCAAACATGACAGATAAAATGTAGAGTAATTGCGAATGTATATCTACTGTAAGACCACTTTTTCCTAAAAACAACTAAATCAAAAAGTTACTTTTATTTTTCACGCTAAACTTTTCTTAGAACTTGGGCGGCGAAATGATGTTTACCTACGATTAAATTATATTCTTTCTTCACTTAGTAAATGCAGCACAATCACAGCATGAGAGCTGTCTAGGAAGTTATGAAGACACAAGTCGTGTTTCTAAGCAGTTGAAAAACATTTAATCTTTGGACCGGCTACAAATCCATCCTTTGACGCATATACAGGTTGTCCCAAAAGTCGCGCACCATAAGTAATTTGAATGTCTTTTCAAGTTTCAGATTAAATCTTACACGGGTGAGAATCTAACAGTACAAGAAAGAGTACAATTGTTATTTATGCTTGAAAGAGACATTAATCGGAAATCTTAAATAATTACTTTAATGTAGTATGTGTACAAGCATAAATCTCAGATGGAACTTTTAAAATACACCAATATGTGCCTCAAGAATTATATCGCTATCATCTCAGCAAAAAGACATCGAATGATGTGAAACTTCTGGAACACTATGGATAATAGTAGCAATAGTAATCATAATGATAATAATGGTAACTAACCTGAGATCTTGGTTGCACCGCTGACTGTGATGCCTGCTGTCAGTGCCAGCAGCTGCAACCGCACGCCTGCCTGAAAATATTAGTAAAAATGGCGAGCTTTTGGGAATGTGGAATACCGCATGCATGCACTCCTATTTGTAGTTCGAATTAAATTTCAATCGTACCCACAGCTTTCAATACCCTAGCGTACCCTACCCTAGCTAGAATTTCAATCGAGCTTAAATGCAAGATAAATGTCGAGTATTTTAATATTTGAAACAGAATACGTTTATTTGTACCTTGAAATGAATTTCAATCATATCCAAGCCTGCTTGTATGTATGAAAGATTGGAAAGAAAAGTGTGTAGAGTTTTTAAATTCAGACTCTCTTTTTTATTTGTCCTTTCGAAATGAATTTCAATCATATCCAAGCTTGCCTGTAAATTAAAGTAAAAAATTGCCTAGCGATCTGAAATTTGGAATCCACAGGTTAATATGGACCCAATACACGATTTTTATCTATTCCCACTCTTCTTTGCAAATGAAAACAAAAAATAAAACATTCTGGTCATAAGAGTTCTTTCGTTCCTTGGCCTGCCTATGAATTTATAAGAAGAGTCAGGAATAAGTTCAACAAAACAAAAGGCCTGCACAAACTATCAAGTCACAATTATGCATCCGACATCACTTGATAGAGGTACCGTCACCTTGAGAAGAGTAAGGAATAATAAGTTCAACAAAACAAAAGGTCTGCCAAGTCACAATTATGCATCCAACATCACTTGATGGAGATACCGACACCTTAAGAAGAGTTCGGAATGAAATCCATGCGCATTTAATGGTTTGGATGGGGCTCCCAGTGGCCGTTTTTGTATAAAGCCGTCTGCGAGGGAATCCAAATTATGCTGTAAGTTCGATTATATCATACTTACGTGGCTTGTTTCAAAGGCCCCGACCAGCCAGGTATTGAACATTAACATGTCTGAGACATAGCAGCTCCTGCAGGCCGTTCTTGTTAATGTGCAAAGACTTGCTGGTTATTTTCATTTGTTACTGAATTACTAATGCCCGCAGTCTTGCTGATTATTTTCATTAGTTACTGAATTACTAATGCACAGTCTTGCTGATTATTTTAATTTGTTACTGAATTACTGATTTGGACGCCAGCTGTTCACGAAGACGTCTTGATGAGTATTTAATTTCTTCAGTCGTGTACTAACTGATAGAATTTTAGATCATTTTTTATTATCGAGTTAAATTTAGAAAGAAGTGAGAACAAGAATTTGTATCCATGATAAATTTTTGACCTAAATTTGGGTTGAGTATACATGTTATTTTGAAGATATTTCCCAGGGAAGGGTCTCATTGAAGTATTTTAATTTCCGTGGACTCCATTTCAAACATGCTAAGAAATGTATGATAGTGTTTTACTTAACAAGCCTTGGGATCTCTTTTCAAATTCCGGAGACAGATATGATCCTTCACCTAATTTCAATAATTAGAGAAAACAACATAACTTGAGTACAAAGTACTTACCTTCAAGCCTAATAAATTCGAGATCAAGTAATGCTCGTTTCTACTTAAAGTAAACCTATGACAAACTCGCACTCCATGCAGTATCTCATCATTCAAAGTCTAAATAATGCCCTTAGATAATGCTAATTTCTATGTTATTGATGTCTTCACGCTTCTGCTCTGTTCGCTTTCGTGCCCAATAAATCAAAGTTTAAATAATGATCTTCTTCGGCCCGACAACTTCGTTGACGTTTGAGATTGATGCCGCTGTGCATCTGTTTAAAGATGAGCCTCATCCACGAGATACAACTTTACTCTTGTTCTCTTAAATTATATGTTCTAAATTGAAAATTGCCTAAAAGGCTAAAATTATGAGGCACAAAATAGCTCCCACAACGTAGAATTAAATAAAATTATGCCATTACCAGAAAAATTTGAACCACCTACCGAATGATGTTTTAACGACTTTTGTCCAACTCATTCTTGTTTATTTGAAGGGTATCATATTTACCACCCGAGTATATAGAAGATTAACTGCTGCAAGCACAGCAATAAGCGAAGCATGGGATGCTCACTGAAAAACGAAATGTGGGACGCTGGCTGAACGCTCGATAATGATGTCGTAAATTAGCGTATGCTACATACAACCTCTGAGGAGGGGCTCAGAGGTTGTATTTAGGATACGCTTGAAGTTCTTTCCTCGAAATCTTGCCTAAATTTTACCTCATCTGAGCTCGATGAAGTGTGACCTTCTGTGCTGGCATTAATGAGGTCCAAATATATTCATTGTACACATAATGGCATTCCAGATGGGTAAATATCGGACCTATGTTGGGTGTTAAAATTCTGCTACAGTTTTTGGATAATGATCGATAAACAGTAGATTTTATTAGTGTTACTACAAAGCTTTGGAATTGTCTTCAGCGAAAAGAATTTCTTTCTATTCCCTTACGATCATCTAAACGATGAATGTAATACTTTACCTCATAGTAATAACTTTTTTATGAATCGTAAAGTATGACTGAAAACTTAAAATATTTTCTCCATGAGACCATAAGAGAAATTCTGTTATTGAGACGCGAACGACTTGTTAAAAGCCAAGTACATTTTTTCACTCAGCATCTTTTAAATAAATGCCATTTCCAACATAGAAATCTTGGGTTCGTTCTTTGTATAATTTAATTTGAACCTGAATTGAAGTTGAGATTCGTGATAGCGTTAGGGAGATATGAAGAGCTAATGGAAAAATTACTTGATATTAATTTATTTATTAAATAATTAATAAATTATTTTAATTTATTTATTTATTAATTTGAAACACGTCTAACTTGTTAACGAGTGTATCCCGGTAATATTAAGAATTTATCTAACATTTGAGCCTAGGTGTCCGCGCACTAAACTAGACCAACAGAGTTGCTTTAGACGCAAAGGAAAAACTTACTTCAGAACATATCCCTATCCATGGCACAAAAAATTTACGATAATGCAAGAAAAAACGAAAACCTAGTAACCGTAATTTACATTTCAATCTTGCCATCATTTTGGAACAAATGAGAGTGTATTGGTAGCTGGGGTGTACTTTTGGTTAAAACACAATCACGACGGAAAGTGCAAAGCGAATGGAAAAAGAGTTTAAAAGTTTTAGAGTTCCAACAAAGTTTCATTCCATTCTATCATACGAATCTCATCTCGCACTCTAGTTTTTTAAGTTCCTCATAAAGCCGAGAAAGAATAACAGTCGCTCTATATCGAGCGAGTTCCTTCTAGAAACACTTGGGGAAAGAGGAGAATTGGCCAACTTTCTTTATTTTCCCAATGAGAAGAAACACCGGCAGCTGGATTGAGAGCGCTCCACACGAGAACGAATGTTGTCAACCATCAGGCCGAGGTGTCTATTTTTCAGCGCTCTTTAGGAGCCACATATTGGCGTTTTGATCTCTCTATCCCACTTCAGGAAGTAAAGCAATTTCAGGTAGAGACCTAACATGACAAGAGAAAGTTGGGCTACGAAATAATGTCAGCTCGAGCTGTATTTTGATGTGCTCTTTAGCTAGCCGAACTAGAACGAGTCTCTGAACAGGAACAGGTGGCGGTAAGAAAGTGACGGCCGTTGCTTTAAAAAATTAAAAAATATCAGTGCAATTCAATTTTAACTTCTGCCATGTAAGTGGTTTATTTTTTCTGAAATCTTAAATAATTTCTTTAATGTAGTATTTGTACAATCATAAATCTCAGATGCCACATTTTAAATGCCTTTTTCGTTCCCTGGCGTAATCTCAATCACTTCGAGGTTGGAACATCTGTGTAGTACAGGTGTACACCTACCAGCAGAATTTAAAGATTAACGCTAGAAACTGTAACAAAATTTACTGGATAAAATATTAAGGCTATCCATAACGTAGGGTAAATTTGAACTTCAAACATATATTTATATTTGTCGAAATAAAAAAATGAGTCTACGACGCACTAGCTGGCCGATTAAAAACTCCTACGTGATATTCCGATCACAAAGTCTACGGTACACAATAGCCATTTTTCCCAAACATCCTGCGATCGATTGAGCTGTGGACTTCTGTAATGTAACTTATGTAAGCAAGTTTCATCATTTGTAACGTTTCGTAATCCTTGGAAAATGCTAATTTAAGATCATTTTTCGTTTCTTAGTCCCTCACAATTGAATTGGTAATCAACTGATAACGTCGTGTGTCAATTTAGGTGCTTTTTAAATTATTGTTTGATGCCTTTAGTCGTATCATTAAATGCTATGTGTTACACAGACTGGGTCAATGTTATGGTACTGCTTACTCACGATTTATCTGTTCCTTGTCGCGTAAATGAAGGAGATTTGTTTCATAAGTTGGCAAATACCAGGAGTTAATTTTTCCGATTTGGAATGGCTGAGAAAGTTAATTAGCACGAACATCGGATACGAAAGTCCGAAGTTATTTTGAAATGGATACAGCAAAATCAGTGGCAATAACTCAATTATTCTATATGCAAATTTCTGAACGGTTCCTGGAAAGTGTATTTTTATAGGGGAATGAAGATTGTTCTTTATCATTTTACCGCAAAACGTGTCACTTTTTATATTTGCACAGGATAAACTATTGCAGTTGTTTCCTCCAGTATAAATGCCTTTCTGAAATACACAAATCGATCACGGGCACTTTTTTTCGTTGGACGAAGGCAAACTTTCATTATCGGCATTTTTAGTACATCTAAAAAACGATTATCGATTTTTGGGCCAAATTTCTTTGTTTGCCGAAGGCAAACTGTCGGAACCGGCGTTTTTAGAACTCAGGGAGGTAGATGAAAGTTAGAAACTAATCTTGAGAAATAGGAGACTTTTTTAATATCTGCTGAGAAGAAACTGTGTGTCTCGGCATTTCAGTACTCAAATGCATTTTTAGGAATCATCCATGTAATCGAGGATGAAAATTTTTAGTTTTTAATTTTTTAGCAATCATCCATGGGCCAGAACACTCTGTGACCTCCTGGAACTGCCTCTAGTACGACTCCGTATCCTGGATGCAGCTCCCTGTCCTGCTGCGGAGAAAGCCACAAAATGAGCAATACAAAAAATAAGCCCGCGTGACCTCATGTTCATCTTACAGCCACTTCAACAAAATGATTTCCCTTTGTTTGATTAAATCTTTGAGCTCAAACTCCGCACGAATTGAAATGTTATTGCCTCAAGTTGAAATTCCGAAATGTACTTCAACTTCGTGTGAACAAATGCCCCCTCGGGCTGGATCTTGAAACATTGTGCTTTTTCCTACCTGGCTACGTAAGTTCATCTAAGTCGAGGGGAGGCAATTACGGTGGCAGTTTCTACGACGTGATTTCTTTGAAAATCCAGCCTCGAAATTATCACATTCAGAGCTGGTGTAAATAGAACGGCACCTATGAATTCACCACAGAAGTTTTCGAGGGCCACTACACCACAGAAGTTCTCAAATGGCATCTACGAGTGCATCACAGTTCTCAGAGGGCGCCTACGAGTGCACCACAGAAGTTCTCAAATAGCACCTACGAATACTCCACAAAAGTTCACAAAGGGCACCTACGAGTGCACCACAGAAGTTCAGCGTCCTGTTAACAAAGCTCCATAAAGTTAAAAACCCTCGTGCTTCACCACATTAGACATGCTTGAGAACTGCATGCATGGAGCCGAAGAAGCCAAGAATCTGGCAGCCAATTTAGCCTGATGTGAGGTCACCGGCCTCCTGCGCAAGCAATGGGGTTAACTCACAGGGGCGGCTCTCTTTCGCCCTACGTCAGTATTGTATAATGTGGTTTTAAATTACGTTCAAGGAATACATTCAATTTATCCTGCGCACCCCCTGATGAGTATTTACGCGTGTATGCATTTGATTTACATGAAGTTTTTGAGATAAGAAATTCGGAGTTCAAATCAACCCGATGTCTGTGGCTCGTAGATTTCCAGCGAAGAAAATTTTGATGGAAAAATGACTTGAGATGAAATGACTTAGATGAATTACAGCCTTTAAGGGCTTCTTTTCATTGCGTACTAAAATTAAAATTGACCATGTAAACACCGCTCTAACTGTGCTGCGCTTACAACTCAGTTCACTTACCAACTGAGACTCTAAAAATACTACGAATATTATTAACGTGATAATTTATTCATTATTTTGACTCATGATTCCCTTAATTCGTTGGTTAAATCGCTTTAGTGCATCAGTATTTCAGTACTGAAAAGCTTTGCAAACTTTACATGAGGCTATAAGCTGAGTTGCCGTTTATCGTATGCATTTGCATCTATCAAAATTCCATACATGGACACAAAATGATTTTTATGTCATTGAGATGCAATGAGAGTCACTTAACAGAGATAATCTCAAAAATAGACCCATTGCATCAGTATACAAAACATCCATAAATGAGTAGACTGCAGACATGAATAGAACACGGGCAGTTGTGACGAGGCATTAATTTGTACAATGAAGCAGAAACATTGATGAATAGAACACGGGCAGTTGTGACGAGGCATTAATTTGTACAATGAAGCAGAAACATTGATGAATAGAACACGGGCAGTTGTGACGAGGCATTAATTTGTACAATGAAGCAGAAACATTGAATATAAAGGGATTCAGGCATCGCTTATTTCACTGAAATTATGAATAAGTTCATAAGCATCCACACACGCGGATTGTGGCAGCGCAGTGGAGTACACAGATCGTTTTTGGTTTAAGCCTATAGTAGCGAACTAATAACTTCAATGATGAAAGACACTTCGGCACAAAAAGTAAAAAGTGCCTTTTTACAAATACTGGATTAAAAATTCATTGTACAAATGTAAAACACTGGAATTCGAAGGTGAAGTAATTAGGCAACTGTGAAAGTAATGAGTGATGGATTGCTAGCAGCTCTGAGGCTCGTAGAAGTGGGGGTTCTCGTTTGGCTGTAGGTATGTGGAGTGATATTATGGTACATGTGCAGTTATTTCTGACGAAAATTTTTATAATGCTGCTGTATGCATAAGTGAATACTTTCAGGATTTTTGAGCTCTCATTTTCGTTCCTCGAAAAATTATACGCATGAATTCGTTGGGCTAAACCAAAAATAATAGCTCATTAAATCATTGCCATAGAATGAGACAATAATAGAGTTGAAAGAAATCTATAATTGTGAATGCATTCAGTAATGCTTTGAGTACGATTTTTTCGATCGATGATATTTGAACTCTTATATGGAACCCATAAAGAAGAACTGATTTTAGCACCTCTATCAAATGCGACTGGAGTGAAAAGTGAAGAGTCCGATTTTAATTTTTTTTTATGAATTTGTGCATGGAGAACAATGGAGTACATGCCCTAAAGATGATGTAGATTTAGTGCGAAGAGTTTTTTAGTTCTGTTATCTTTGAAAGAACTGTTTCTAAAGGACGAAAATAATGGGGCTGTTGAACCATGAAGTTGACTTTAACATTTGAAAGTGTTTTTATAGTCAGTCTCATGCAAAGCATCAAGATGTATCATGTATACCACATTCTTATAAGTTGAAATTCAAAAACATAGTTCACTTTCCTTAACGAATTGTTAATTTACATGCACATTAAAAGCAAGGAAAGGTTGTAAAGGGATACAACGTAAAGGTTACACACGCGTTACAAGGTCGTTTGAGCTGACCAAATCTGCAGTCAAATTTGAGGCTTCAATTGGTTCCAAAATGCTGATACCGTGCCTTCTTTTTCTTAATTAGTATCAAAATGAAACAAAAAATAAGAAAAAATAATTTTTTGGCGAAACGGAACTTCTCATCGAAAAAGATTACCCGTGAAACGGGCGTAAAGCAAAAAAACAATAAATGGAAGCAAACGGCAAAGTGTGTCTTTCATGAAACACATCATTTCTGGAAGGCCTCATTAAGAAAAATTATGTTGAGCAGTTTGGTGTTTCAGAAAGTTAACTACAGGGTGGCGCATAAGTAACGCATCCTTTTAAAAAATTAATAATAAATAAACTATGAAAGGTATAACGATCGGGTTAATTGCAAACGATAGAGGAACTCTTTAAGTTTATTTACATGTCGTATCCTGTCTACAGATATCCAGTGTATATTGCGGTAATAAGAATTTAAAATTTACCTTCAAAAGGGTGCGTTACTGATGCGCTATCCTGTACATGGTACCAAAATTGAGCGATCAAAACTATCATTGCAGATTCGGCTGGAAGCATAGTCTCTAACATCGATCATTCTCTCAGTTCCGTCGAAGCTCGAGACAAAATATTCAAAGAGAACTCCTTGAATGGCATCATAAAGAAATAAACGGCTACACGTTTTAAGTTGTTCTGTAACTGCTTAACGTAGACAATATAGGTGCAAGTTTTTCATTCATCATTCATTTCCAATTATTCCTGTTGGGAAAAAATCGATGATTTTTTCAGTGAAACTGAAACAAATATACATGTTATAAGTACCCTTGGAAATTTTTCTACGTATGATGAAAGTATAAATGCATAAAAGTTTGCGATATCGCGTTTGGTAAGCATAAATATACCCATAGTTTCCATTCTGTGTAACATGCTGTAAATGAGTCGAAAAAAAAAGCATCACAAAGAAATCAAATCCTATTGATGCACTTCCATAAATTCCCCATTTCCCACAACGTTGTGTGCAAAGCTGAGAGCTTTACAAGAATCATAATACTGAGAGGCAAAAAAAAACTCATCGAAAGTCACGAGCATTTAGTATGGGATAAAATGAATGAATTTTTTATTAAATTTCTACATTTTATGCCCAATTTATGAAGAGCATGTGCAAAAGGTGTAATTACGTTCATAATACTATGAATGGTTTCTCAATTACCTCAGGTGAATTTATTTCCCCATGGTAGGAGAAAGGCTCCAAAAAATTAACGCATGCACTCACCAGAAACACGTACATTCCTAATTTACAATGCACGAGAAAAACGCCTTGTGTACTCACCAGCAGCATTGTCATCCCTAAGTCACGATGCTCTGGAAGACGTCACTCTTGAGAACATTTGATCGAGATGACAACCAAAACCAAACAACAAAAATGTCCGTTTGAAAAGGAACTATTTGCAATACTAGAAGCTGTGAATTTTCTTCAAAGGGTATAATGTAATTCTGACGTTGAAGTCGTCGAAAAACTGAAATTATATCACCGTGAAAAAATTATTCGGATTATTAAATTTTTTCAAACACGCTTGCATTTGACTGTTGTGTTTTAACTCACTAAAACTATCGAAATAGAGAGTCCCGTGGCTTGTAATAGTGCTCTACTTATTTCTCAGAATTTTCATTTTTACTGTGAATAATAATGAGAAAATTGACCAGAAGTTTGCCTTCATTTTGACAAATCATTGTTGCATTGCGCATTTATCTGAACTTTACGAAAATCTCTTGAAATTCTTCACCGAAGAAATGCTTGATGTTCACCCTTTCATTGTTCAACATCGCACGAGCTCAAAATGTCGTACGGGGAAATTTTGATATCAAGTTGCGTGTGTTTCAATTAAGTTCATACACCCCAGTGGATCCAAGGTGTTCTTGGATCTATTTGTGTTCTTATTGTCTTTGTGTTCAATTTGTGTTCTTATTGTCTTTGTGTTCAATTTGTGTTCTTATTGTCTTTGTGTTCAATTTGTGTTCTTATTGTCTTTGTGTTCAATTTGTGTTCTTATTGTCTTTGTGTTCAATTTGTATTCTTATTGACATGAGCTGAAACTGAGAAGACAAGAGTTCAATTTGTGTTCTTATTGGCTTGTCAGATTTATCACTGTCCTTATTGTTGTCACACATCACTGCATCACTGTCCTTAGCGTCCCCAGTCATCACTGCATCACTGTCCTTATGGTCCCCAGACATCTCTGCATCACTGTCCTTATCGTGGCCGGAAATCACCACAGCTCTCCAGTATTAAAAGATTTTCCAGCAATGATAAGAAATAAGGTTATCTTCTACTTTTTAAGTTAGTTGAACATTCTTGCTTTTCTTTCCACTAAGAAATAACTTTTTGATAAAACTTTCTTCCTAAAGTTTGAGTAAAAAACGTAAAAAACATTTTCTCTTGAGTGGCTAGCGTTTAACTTTGATCTGCAGAAACTGTCTTCGTCGTTGAAAAACCGACACAACTCTATGACTTTAGCATAATTCACTTTCAAACTGTTTTTTCCTTCCGCAAAAGTACTTGGATGAGCATTGAAATTTCATTCGCTATGCTTTAACTTGTAATATTGTAATTGGATTCAAATTGGACTTTCGGTTGTCAAAAACTCATATAAAATGTTAAAAACCTTTTTTTTGTCCAAATCAAAATAAGGCTCTTATAGGCAACACCGGACACTTTCAGTTTATAAATGCGCAGAGAACATGACACACATTCGAAAAGCTTGTCTAAATTATATGAATATAAATATCAAATTCAAGCTTTAGAGTACTTCAATTTTCCACTTGTCAATAATACAAAAAATTTAAAATTTTCCAGTGTTGCAGTTTTTACTCACAAAATCATGAAATCTAAATTAAAATCGCTAATCACGCAAATTTTAAATACGCACGAGCACTAAAATCAAATTATTCATGATTCAGAGATATTTTAAGCTACAACATTGCAACGAATAACTTCAGTTTTTTAAACTGGACAATTTTCAAATCTCGATGACACATCTTGACGAGCCCCCGCAGCGAACTTGCCACTACTCCTTTCGTTAAAATTTTGGGCAACGTTCACCGAAGCCATTTTCAACGAATGGCTCTTCACTGAATCAAAATTCATAGAATTCTATGCGGACTAGACAATCGACAATAAACCGTCTCGGTGCCAGCAAGAGTGTCATGGTCTTCACAAAAAATTATCTTCATTGTTGCTCTGCAAGACCATGTAGCCAGGGCAACGCAGGGCTCTGTAAATTGAGAACCCAGAAATACGTAGAGTGCAGCTGGTCTGTGCAAGCATCGGAGCCCAGACCACGGTAGAAGAAACATCTACCATGGCCTAGACACATCCAGAAATGCGCTGTGGAGACACAGAGTTCTAAAACATCCAGAGCGTTTGCTGGTGTGTGCATGTGTTGGAGCCCAGAGATATCCGGAGCGAGGCTAGGGTGTAGAAATAAAGAACCCAGAAATATCCAAAGCGAGACTCGACCGGGCAGACAATGGGGCCCAGAAATATCCAGAGTGAAACTGGACCGTGCAGACAACAGGGCCCAGAAATATCCAGAGCGAGACTGGACTGTGTAGACAACAGGGCCCAGAAATATCCAGAGCGAGACTGGACCGTGTAGACAATGGGGCCCTGAAATATCCAGAGCGAGCGTCAGCAACGCAAACAGGGAAGCGCACAAATTCCTTTGCGTCAAGTTGACCCGTTAATGAAGTTTGTGAGGAGAGATGCTGCACAAAGACCTAAGTTACACACCGTCTAGCCGGGGAGCCCTCTAGTAACTGCTGCTACTCTTCCTGTCGGCCCGCCATGTTCTTTTAGAAAGCTCTCCCTGGTCCGACGCTGCTTTCGCTTACAAATATCGTTCGCCTCTGTGTTAAGTCTCCCATTAGCCTATTTCAGAGTACAAACTAGTCATCTTGGTTTGTAGTTTGTGCTACCTACGAAATTAGGATCACGATATAAGTTATTTTAATCTGTACCTTGCGTTAACGATGCAATTAGTTCTTGTAGGGGAGTGATGTAAATTGTCGTGTTACGCTCTTTGCGTTAATTTTATGGTTGCTTTGCTTTACGAAACGAAATCTAAATGATCTAACGCAGCAAGTGAATAAATTTATGTCTTTTGCTCACTCCAAGCGTCCATTCATGACAAAAATTTTCAAGACCGGAGATTGGAGCTGTGGTTGCTTCAATTCGAAAAACATTGAGAGTCATTTTAAAAAGTTGTTGTTTTTATTCATCAGCGATGTGCGCTACGTGTTTGGTTGCGCTGTAAACGTTATTTGAGTTACATCACGGATAAAATTAAAAATCAGAACTATTTCCCTTGAAGGTTTTTCCATCACCAGGTACTTTGAACAACGTGAACGCGATGGTTTTTCAGTTGTCATCGATGTATTTTTGGTCTTCCCTTATCGAATTCAGAGAATTTGTATCAAGAAGCCACTCATCCAGTAGCCGTGTTTTTCCAGCATTATTGTCTATTAATTTATTTGCCCGTACATGCAACAGGGCCCAGAAATATTGCAATTTGTCACCCGATGTAAGTTTCGACAATTGAGACTTATACGAACAAATCTCAATGCGTGTTGTTCCTAAATCATTTTTCTGAAGGGGCTTGGTTTTTACTCGCTAAAATGAAGCTACTATCTGGGGAAATATCATGTTTTGAAGAATAAGAGCTAATAACTAATATTTTTTTAAACACAAACTTTCTTCCACAAGGAATAGCAGTGAGTTATATAGTAATCCTTTGATTGTCAACCTGGAATTGCTGCAAGGTTATGTTTCTGATAAGCTTGGTTAATTAGTCTGTGAATTACAAATTAGCTTGCAAATTAAGCATCCAATTATATTATTCAACTGTCCGTATGATATAATGAGGCTGATGAAAAAATTCAATATTTTTTATACAAGTTCAATGGGCATTACGGTGCAGTTAAGCGCTTGACATAAGTAGCAAATTAATGAGTTTTGACAGAAGTCAAACTTGTACAGGTTTCTGACAAAATAATTAACTACACATTTTAAAATCTAAATCGAGATGCGGTTTTCTGGAGGGATAATATTTTGTTAGTAAATCTTTATAGAGAGACCTTTGACAGACTCGGGTTCACCATTCACTTATTAAAGGATTTTTGAAATGTTTTATCATTAAAAACTCACTACGCAGCAGAGCTAAAATAAAACATACCTCGCTTTAAATTTTTTCGCTTACGCTTTCAAGCACAACTGCGTGCGGTTCTAACGTTGAAGTTGCAGAGATGGTTGTTGATATGCTAATAATCATCGTTCCTGAAGTAGCATCCACTTTGGTCACGGTACTCAGGTAGGCTTTTTATTTAATGAATTTTAATTAGAAGTCTCCAGCGCAGAGCACCAGCAATCTTGGCTGTATTTTATAAGGGCACTTTCAATTAATAAAATATCTGTTTAAGAAACTTAAGAATTATCACGCCTGTCTCTAGCGACGAACCTGGAAAAATTGATCGGAGTCTGTAAATGCTCTCTTGGTCATCGATCATAATTAAGTTGCGTCGTGCGGCCCCAATGTTGTAAATAAAGAAGAATGGTTCGTAAACGGCCAGCCTGCCTTAAACTAAGCGAAGACTTCGAGTAGAACAATAAAGTGTGACTCGAGTTGAGTCCTGGCACAATAGGTGGCTCGAATTTACAACGATATCTCGATGATCGAAGAAACGCTAAAAATAATAAATTGCCGTATCATCGAAAGAAAATCGGCAAAAAATGTTTCAAAATTTACCTGCAGCTCTTGATTTATAAGATTGCCTTACATAGTGCCTTTATTTAAAAAGTTGATTCATTCCATGCTTACGAATAAAAAGTTGCAACTGTCTATGACTCCTCAGATCCTGTCACATTAACCTATTTGGTTACAAATTACCAGTGGTTGCCGCGATAACTTTTTTCAACTTGCGATAACGATAGAACGATAATTTTTCCCCAACCTACGATAAACAAAAAACGATAACAAATTTCAAAACCCAACCTTTATTTTAACTTTAAGCCAATGATGTTTCAAAAAAGGAAGTAGTGTAGCACAACAAACGTTTCCTAAAAGTAGACATTATATCTACATTCATTCATCACTCCATGTCAAGTAATTTTCACTTCTTGTTTTTTCTTTTAATTTTTTACTGCCCTAAATAAGCGAGCAAAGCTGCGTCAATAACTCTTAATTCACGTGCCTGAAACTTGTTCTGGATGGAAATGATGAACTGAAGCGTACGGCCTGACACAGTTACTGTGGCACACGACCGCTTCAGCACAATGCGCCAGTGAGTCAGTTTCTAAACCTAGCTTAGATTTATTCTCAACGGGGTTGTAAATCATTGCATAAATTATCCATCAGCAGATAGCAAATTTTGGTACTAATTATCCCTTATGTTGCCTCGCTGAACAACAAAGCCTTGGTAATAGCATGCCTTTGCTATCACACACGTCTCCTGTGCGAAGTGTGTACGTACGCGAGCGGTGACGGACGACATGCTTCGTAATCACTGCTACTTATCGGCTGATTTTAAACGGGACACCAAGGCTACGTTCAGTGCCTCTTATGTATTCCTGTGTCCTACATACTGCTTGGTTTTTACGGAGTTCATAGCGCATTTTCTCGCCAACCATATGACTTTTAGAAACGTTTTCATAGGTTATAACTGAAACTTGAGAGCGTGGTCATTTCGCCTTCCTGATAGACATTTAGGGAAATTTTGTGTTAAAATAAGAGAGGCTTGGTGAAGTTTTTAACTTTTTAACTTGCTGCTCGTAACGAAATTCTAGTCACATTTAAAGATTGTTTAAAATGGATTGAGAAATATTCTACATTCTAGGAGTATTTCAAAAATATTTAAATGTTTTGAGGATAAAATCATTAAGCATTACGATAGCATCGATTATGTGTCAAAAGGCTGAAATTTGGTTTTGTGAACTTCAGAGCTAAATTTTTTATCAACGTGTGAGTACCTCAATAACATCGTCAAAAACATTTGCAGAAAGCCTCTATTTCATCTGTGCTTAAAATTTACAAGATTATGAACATTTTATGTTCTAGATACAGTATTGCCTTCATTTTCAGGTTAAAATTTTCAGGATAATGAACATTTTATGTTCTAGATCTTACGAATATTGCCTTCATTTTCATTTTGCAATTTGTCTCAATGTCCAAATGTTACATAATGATAATTATCATATGCCTAAATTGAGGTGTGCGACTTTAATTACTGGAAGAAGTAATCAATTTATCAATTGTGAACTTGTATTGAAATTTTAGTTTCAAATTCCATCTCAAACTACAAATTGAACTCCGGGCTTTCACTCTTGCGTTTTTATTAGGATGTGAATAGCTTATAAGACATGGGACGGACGTATAGTGTAATTTTAAGAAAGATCTTCGTTACATTAGTCCAAGCATATTAATGATTAGGAAACATCGAAAAAATAGTCTAAAAATACTAAAAAGAAATTACACTCAATAGATTTCCTCGTAAAGTTTTCGATTTTAGAATACAAAAGAATCGAAGCAGTTTTCTTCGGAAGTTTGGCATTTTTAACCTCTTTGCTTGTGGCTTTGTGGCTTGTTCACCGTCCCATTTTTTAGTATCACTTCTAGAGTTATAAATTTTGTAATGAAATATTTTTAAAAATTATTTATCTTTCTCCACCAATTTATTTACAAATAACTTACATAAAACTTCGGCGCCATTCATACTAAGTAACATATTTTAAAGCCAAGACGAATAAAAAAATAAACAGTGCATCAAATAGAAGAATTTCATTTGTCCACTGAGCCTCTTTTCATCCAATAGTTACCATCAAAATACTCAACCGCTTAAAATTTTAATATTATTATTCATGAATAGTTTATTAATCGTTCTATAGAACATGTTAGCGCAAAAAAAATTGTGCGCCAAATAAATTTAAGGAACTTCATTTCAACTACAAAGTCTATTTTTTGATTAGTTATCATAAAGCCACTAAACAACTTCAATTCTTAACAAGGTCCTTCCTCCTGTTTCGTTCAGTTATTCGATGAAGCATGATAACAAGTCATACACGCTAACATCTTCTTCGAAAATTGAGTGTGAAAATTTAAAACAGCCGGCACAAGGTCATAACAGCAAACATCTTCTTTAAAAATTGCGTGTGCAAATTTAAAACAGCCGACACACTTCATAACAGCTAACATCTTCTTTTAAAGTCGAGTGTGCAAATTAAAAACGGCCGACAGTAAAACCCAATTTTGTAAGAAACTGTTACCCGTCTGATAAAATGCACGTCAGTTCCATCAACAAATGTTGCTCTGGAGAAGCAATCATCAGGGTTTTGGGCAATAAATCTAGTTTTTGTGATGCTAAAATGTAGTCAGGACAAGGACAAGATTGCCAGCTCGACTTCATCCTTGAGCTCGATGCTTCCACACTCATTAACGGGATAAACCCGAAGATAGAAGACACTTTATACTGTTACGGCTTAGTGTTTTCTCTACCGGCCTAGTACCTTTTTTTGTGAAATTGGGAGAAATTTTGCCACGTAGAGAAATTGAGTGAAATTTATCCATGTAGCGAAATTGAGTGAAATTTCTCCATGTAGCTAAATCGAGGAAAATTTCTACATTTAGCGAAATTGAGTAAAATTTCTCCATGCAAAGAAATTGAGAGAAATTTCCTTGTGTAGCTAAATTTGTGAAAATTTCTTCCTTAAGCGGAATTGAGTGAAATTTCTCTATGTAGCAAAATTTCAATGAGAAGTAAGGCGTAGTGTACGTAAAAGGCTTCCATGTTGCAGAAACTGGGCACGGAACTTAAATTCACTGGCTGCAAGTGAGAAAACCGTCATTGATGATAGCATAGCTCTTGCTCATTTTAATTGCATTAACTTCTAGTGCAAGCTAATGTTTGAAATTCTACTGTGAAATTTTGAGGGGCACTTAAAACTTCAAAGTCCATTGTAAGTTCAAACTTTCATGTGAATTAGACATTCTAAAAACTGTATTGATAATTGAAAATTTAAAAATATTTTATCACTCGACGCAGTGCAATGAGGCTCAATGTTTTTAAGAATTTTTGGATACATTACCATCATACTATCGATAATTGCTCTTTATGGCGCGGATTTCAAGTTTGGTGTTTCACACTTATAGATTTCGTAGAATGTAAAGTCAGAAAATACTTGACTACTAAAGGCTTAACCTCTGGCCTCACAACTGCAGCACTCCATACTCACTTAACAATGACATACACGGAACACACGCCGCTGATAACTCAGCCTTGCACATAGTTCGCTTAGTAACATTTTTGGCCGATAAGTCCTCCTATATAAGTACGGTTATCATCCGCTTACGGTTGGGTAACGTAAAGATAGTGCCGCATTACACTCTTACATATCGAGCCTTTGGTGGCTTGTGGTTGTTGTCTTCAGCAGAATATCGAATTCAAAATAGTTTCTAGTAATTAAAAGCAATCACCTTCTTTCCTTTTTCCTGTTATTAAGTTTTCAGTATGATGAACTTCAAGAGCTTCCGCAACGAGCAGAAAGAGTATCTTATGAAATAAATAAGTACCCTTGTATCGTTGATTGCAAAAGCATATACATGAATGGCAATTTTTTCATTAATAACGTATTTATCATTGACAAATGTTTATCTCATGAGAATAAATGAGCTCACGATATGAGAGCTCATTAACAAGGTTCTTTGGAAGCAAAAATTCCCGTCATAAAAGAAGTTGTCCTGGGGTCATCGAGCTGCAGCTGAACATGCACAAAGTGTGACAGTAATGTGGCTATTAATACAAAAAACCGTGGCCGGGACCTGGTCCGTGTAAGTTTTAACAAGAATTACTGCTGCTCAAAACATGGTCGGTCGCTGGTCTCTGAAAAAAAGACGTAAGAGAGCTGTAGAAGACAAAGTTGCATGCCAAAAGATGTTCATAAAGTCGTTCGAGGTTTTCCTCGACGAGAAATTTCCCGAGTTGAGTCTGGAATATCGCTTGTTCTGAGCTTAATTTTCTCGGCACAGAAAGTTATGGTTCTCTTTCTTAAACTACATTTGAAATATCGCTTGTTCTGAGCTCAATCTACTTGGCATATATTATTATTGTTTTATTACTCGAGTCTCATTTTTGTCCTGAGGAAAATATTTTTAGCTTGACACAATGAAGCATTGTTTTTTAAATGAAATATGTGGTGAACGTTTTTAAATAACAAATGCGGCTAACATGAAAACCCTACAATTTACGTCCGTTTTGGAACTCCTAAATAATGAACTAAATGATAGGAGCACAGAGTAGTAATATATAAATATACAGGCGTAAAAAACTTGATCCCTAAATAAAGAACCACCATCAAATAAAAATCATAACTGCTTTTATTCGAATCACCCCCTTAATTCTTGTAAAAGTCAAAACGAAACTATTACTGACAAAGAAAATCATAAATAGTAACGGAATGCACACCATTGAAGGTCATCAAATCATTCTCCCAAAGCCAGTTACAGCAGCACGACTACTTTCTTTACACACCGTGCCTAACTCCCCGCCGCAATCTCGCTGCAAAGAACAAGGAAGAAGAGAAGTCTTATACCTGAGATGCATAGAGCCTCTTAACGCTTCAGGTTTATCCCGTATTAATGAGTATGGAAATGTTGAGCCGCGGAAAAAAGTTGGGCTGGGAGTCTTGTCCTTGTCCTAGCAATATTTTACATCACAAGAACAATATTTACGGTCCAAAATCGCATAGGCTTCAATTCCTGAGAAACATTTGTTGCTTCGGAAGATGGTGTCTTTACGTTCGACTAGGAAGTGTGTCTTAAAGACAATGGATTTAACATCGGCAGTTCTAAATTTGCATCTCGAACGATGAAGAAACTGACATTCAAGATTGGTAGTTAGTGTAGGGGGCTCATTAATTCTGAATTAATAAATTCCTCGTTAATTCTCCAATTTTTTGGAAGGAGCGGAAAAGTGATTCCAGAGTGACATTAGAGTGTTTTATGATAATCCGCGTGACATACTGTATGTGTGCTTCATGCACGTAGAGTGACGATATATGCACGCGTACTCATGCATTTGTAGAATATTTACTCAAAACTACACAACGATTTTTCTAGACCGCGTAAATATACTTAAAAGTTTACGCTGTCGTAAAATTAATGCTCTCAATCTCATTGTCTACATAGCGGCTGGCGTTTCTTCCAATAATTTCATTGAATTAAAAATTATCTGAAGTTCATAGCGTTGGTTTCACACAGCGTAGAAAAACTACTTTTTATTTTCATCCTCAGCACATGACTTAGTTTTATTTCTCAGAAAGTGAAATGAGAGTAATAAAATGTTAATTAAATGTCATGAAAAAGTTGAAAAAGGGCTTCTCACATCATTGCTTTGAAATCGTTAGAGGCACTTAGGTTAGGTGTTATGCATCTAATAACTTATTTGAAACTCTCCAATTTCAGTATCCTCGTAACTAAAGTTATGTACTAAGTTTTCAAAATGAGCCGCGTCAAAGTTATACTAGTATTGGTTTTACCACACTGCTGTTAAATAATGGACTCACTAATTTTTGCCATAGAAATGTTTTCAAACTCAAAAGTGATCAACAGCGAATGACTACAACAATTCATATTTATGGCCAACAAGCGAAATCAAAAAGCGAGATCTTGGGTTCAACGAAACATCTTACTGTAGTGCAAATTAAAAACGAC
Source organism: Platorchestia sp. MABIK (assembly GCA_014220935.1). NCBI lineage: Eukaryota > Metazoa > Arthropoda > Malacostraca > Amphipoda > Talitridae > Platorchestia > Platorchestia sp. MABIK. The sequence goes on along the minus strand of JACJUY010000868.1, from coordinate 91,732 downwards.
ACAAACGTAAGCGTCAGGGACGGCGTGCCAGGAAAGTAACATCAGCACACTAAGGACAACCGATGCTGTGTAACGCGCATACCTGACGGCGAATAGGCTGTCCAAGCAACATAAACTCAATCAAAAATAGACGCGTGAAATTTCTTCAACTTTCCGAGAAGGGAAATCCACTAACGAGTGCAAGTCGGAGTGACGCTCGGCAGGTGGTCGGTCGGTCGGGAGAGCGCAATTTCGCTGAAAGGATAATGCCCTCGGAGAGGTCGGACCCAAACCGGTCCTCGGCTTGTCCTGGGTGAGATTGCAGTGCCTACCTGGGCTCGGTGATTCCGCGTTCAGTAACGGCAGCAATTTTGCTGGAATCCCGCAACTGAGGTGCTTTGTCATATGTTTTATACCCGCCTGATCAGTCAAATACGGTTGTGAAGTGTGAGGAATGGGCGATGATGTTAGATGTCATGTGAATAAATGTGGCTTGAGTAAAAATAAAAATGATTTTTAATGTCCGTATTATGAGTACCGTATTATTAGTATATAATTAAACTTCGCTAAACTGGCTCTACTGATAACGTTCAATTAATAATAAGTTAACTATTTGACCTGCTACATCAATGGCCAAAGACGAAGGTAAACCAAATCGAAACAGCTTTTGGAAAATGGAAATGAACCACATATTCTTGTAATCATTTTTTATTTTAGTCGTAGAATAGTGGCCCGTTAACTCGACGTTCTTGTTTTCAGATGCTGTTACTGTTCAAAACCTGATTCTTCTGGTAACGACCTTATTTTTCCCCTTATAACGACCTCGTTCATCAGATTTGGAGAATTATTCAATAGTTATTTTTTTAAAACTTCCAAATGCTAAGTTAAGAATTTTCAGCCTCATTAAATTAATGATTTTAAGAGAGCACTAATTTTACCATAATTACCCGTGTTGGGATAGTAAAAGGTAGTAAAAAATCAAAATTTTTAAAAACGCATGTTGTCTGACAGTTTCTCGGATGTTAAGCTTCAAACTTTTCAGTTAGGGGAGTTGTGATCCTAAATTTTTTTTAATAGATTGGGCTGTGAGTCAGTTGAGGCTTGTACTCGAGTGGTCACGAGAAAATGCTGTAAAGAGGCTCCAATTTACGAGGAAAAAAATCTCTCAAGACTTCCAAAATGCAATGTGTGCGTGGCAGTAGGAGGTTACGTATAATAAGCCGTCTAACTTAACGGTAATAGTTTTCTTCTGAACAAGGTGCCATCGCATAAGTTTAAGTATAGGGTTCACGGCAGCGCGAATGAAGTTTTCAAAGATGAAAGAGGAGATCGCTTTAAAAAATCTATCTTATCTCTATAAAATCAAGTTTCTTTCAAAATTAGTTGCTTATATTATTGTTTGAAAACGCTTGAATTACAACCACCGTAATTACAATGAAGCAATTAAAAATTTTGAGTAAGTGATCAAAACGGTTTACGTAAACTTTCAATTTGAGTAAATGTTCAAACATTCGATGCTGCTTCAGGGCAACATTTTTAAAAGGTATTCACTGAGTTACACGTTAGTATTTGAATGTATTTCTATTGACCGTTTAGAGAACCCAGATTTTTTAAGGACTTTAGTCATTAGTTTTAATGGAAAAGTGCTTAAAATTTTTTCAATATTCAAGTACATCTGAAATCGATGGTGTTTCTCTAGACATCAGGACATTAGCGTTGGTACCTAAGACCCATTGAATTTTGTCGTTGAAGATATTTAAACAAATTGATGAATACGGATACAAAAACGTACATACAGTGGTCATGACATAGTAGTGGTTTCTAAATCATTTACCACGCTCCAATCTCGGTGAGTCAGCTGACGAAATTTAACGGGTCCAAAAACACACAAGTTCACTATGACGCAGTGCAGTGTCTGTGCACATTCGCTAACGTGTGTTGAATAACAGGCTTGTGATTGCCAAAGACACACTCATTGCAATGCCAAGAGGCTCTCAGCTGTGAAAAAGTCGAGCGCAACTGCCGCGGAACTGCTTTTGGACTCCTGTAAAAACTTAAGTAGGATTTTCATGGCAAGGATCGCCGGCTGCTTCGCAAAGTTCGATACAATGTGCAAGGTTGTTATTTGATGTTAAAATTGCTATTTGCAGTATTTTACAGCGGACGATTGCAAAATGTTCCTGAATGAATTCCTCTTGGTTTTCGTACTGTATGTTGGTCATTGGAAATTTTAAAACGATTCCAAAATATTCCTGAATAAATTCTCCCTGGTTTTCGTTTAGTATGTAGTTCAGTGAAAATTTAAAAACTCGGGTTTCTTTGCAAATAAATAAGTAAATAAGTTTATGAAGTATTTGAAATATATTCTAGTTCAGTAGTCAAAATGTTCAAAAGACTGTAATTTTATGTTTTGAATGAGAACTAGTACAAGCCCCACAAAAAAAATGTTTACAAATCATTTTAAACGAATTAGAATTACAACGACTCAAGTGTTCGTATCTGGATAACAAATAACAGATCATGTTGGAAACTTATGAAATAAACCAAGGAACACTGCTCATTTTATTTTCAGTGCCTGGAATTGCTGTCCAATGATCACTCAGAGAAACATCCTTCAAAAATTTTCACTTTTTGTATTGCTTAGCAATTGGAAATTCCACAATGAGATATTTTTCGCGATGACACTTTTAACTTTTAATGACGTACACGGTTCAAGACTGTAAAAAAATGAAAACATCAACAACAGTGACAGATGTAAACGTGTCAATTTTGCCGAACTCAAAATCAAATCAGCTTTACTTGCTTTTCATTGTGATCAGATTTTACAGGTAATAGTTCAAAAATGTGAAGAAACCGGTCGTATATGAATTTTTTACAACATTCTGAGTCCATTTTTAGACTAAAAGGTACAAAATATGATTCCAAAACAGAATAATTTTGACAAGGGCTCATTGCTGGTTTATCATTACTTATGAACCAACAGCCTCCCACAAATAAGATTGACATTTATATTGTATTTAGGAATAATAAAATTGCTCATCATTGACGGGCTGCTCATAGAGCGGCTGACGTCAACATAACATGCGCATGGAATAGAAAAAACAACAGAGTGATGCAAATGAACAATAATCCTATGTAAATAAAATATATAAATAAAACCGTGTAAAGATCTGGAACCCTGGAAACTTTCAGCCCACCGACACCTTGCTTTGCCTCCCTGCTGGTCGCTGCAATTTTCATGCGTTAAATATTCACAAGTTGCAGTTAGTTATGGTGGAAGAATATGCTTGGCATAATGTGCCAAAAGTAGTTAATAACCACTACAATTAGATAATAAATAATCAAATGGAGGAGTAATGTCGCTTGATGAATTATTCAAGGTATTACTCCCCATTAGCATTCTTATGCATTCGATCTACGAAATCGAAAATGCCGCAAGATATGGATCTGAAGCGATAACTAAAGCTTATGAAGGTAAAGAGAACATGCTGGAGTGACACGCACACCAAGTTTCATCTTTCACTTAAGCACTTGCGCTATCCAATAGCAACAACGCATTCGGTCCGTTACATTGTAAAAGCAGAGATCAATACTTAAAGGCATTTACACTAGCATTGCTGTGTCGCGTTGGCTGTCTTGAGCTCGGAGTAGTGGGGAAAACAGAACTTGCTCATGCATGAAAACACTGCTAGAAATGAAGGCGAATTCAATAACATTTGTGCAAAAGGTATGCTGTGGCATTCTCTTGCGCAGGCATCGGAAACTTCGACCTTCTTCAAAAATGGTAGATAGGGGTGGAGTTGCTGTAAGCGAATAGGGAAATCCATTCAAAAGGGAATATACATCTTCTTTTATCATAGATTCTTAATGTTCCATCTCTCGGTAAATTAAACGGAGAATCAATAGATTGACAGTTCAATAAATTGAATTTTTTTACTATTTTTCACAGCATACGCTCTTTTTCCTTAGAAACCGCCACTGATTTCAATGTAGGTGCGCAGTAATAAGAATGTTATAATTCCAATTGGTCGATTCCCACTCGTAAGATAAGTAGGAGAACCAATGTAAAAATGAACATGTTCATAATTTTTCACAATTAAAAAAGATTAGTTATTCGATGGAATTTGACGTGAGGAACGAGGCGAGTAGATCAGTCTCTGGTTGCAACTCAAGTCCCAAACTGTTATTCTGGTTGATACTCAAGTCCCAAACTGTTATGATGCATTTCTCATTTAATACGAAACTCAATTCTCAAAACTTTTTTACAACTGACTTTCAATTGTTATTTTAGAAGATTGATCAAAGAGAAACTAAAGTTTTGCTTCCTTTGAAATGGAAAAGTTTCTTTTTCACATTCGGTACTGTATTTTTACGCAAAGCTGTCGAATTAAACATTTCTGAGTTTAAAAATTACAGTTATGATTTCTGGCAACACAATAAGTGAAAATGCAACAAAATAATTCGATTTGAAATAAAAATGAACAACATCATCTGAAGCCTGCGATACGACAGTACGATCTGACTACATACGACTACATGATTTGAGACTTCAATGTATGTAAGACTAGCCACATCTATCAATATCGAACTCGTATTAGAAACATCACTCGAGAAAAATTCGTTTACGCATGTTTTATTGGTGACAAACACCAAATGAAACATGTCCTCCAGTACATCCAGAACGCAACACAGAGCAGCAGGGGGTGCTTATTAATCACCTTGCAGGTAATAATTTGAAAATAAATGGGTGGCACGAATTAGTGTTGGAGAAATTTGTGTACTAAATCTGATGCGTTTTTACTTTCCTACAGAAAATTAGTTTATGTTAGCGATGGAATGAACGGTTGAGATGCCTTTTATACAGGTGTGTGACTCATGACGCTGCTGTTCTTATGGATGGCTCGATCACTCAGTATAAATGTTTTGGTTACGATGCGTGCGGCGCCGTCACTTCTGTATCTTGCATCCGTATCAGCGAATGAGAACCGACTTACCTACGTGGCTTCAACAGCACCACCATAAATGAATGGAAAAATCGTAATGCCAATGGGAATCCGATCGGATTTATTCAACATTTATAATGAAATGTTATTTGATTTACGTTCAAGACATACTGGTTTTTGAATGAGTTTACTGAAATTTACTGACTCAAAAATAATCCTGGACCTGTGCTTGACAAAAACTAAAGAAACTGTTATATATAATGTTTTCTTAGAAAGAAGCAACGAACATGTCGCTCTTCAAAATTCCAGCCATTAACTTATATATTTGAAGGCTGCTCGATTGCTTATCGAAATAATTTATGCTACGTAGGAGCGCCAACCATGCCACGTATGTAGCATCAGAAAGCGCGCCTCTATTAATAAAATTCATATTTTCTTGAGCGAACAAAATTGTCAAGGACTTGGAGGTATGGGGTGCCTGCATTTGCATTTGAAAGCAATATCTGCCCACCTTCTGACGGGCACGACATGTTCTGTGTGAGGTATTGAGGTTTGTACAAAACACAAACAATTCCATATAATTCGGGGTTTTTGGCGATACTCGACTGCTGAGATTCTTTGCAGAAGTGCAGATAGGTTCGTGTTGACTGTTTATACACCGTACAATAGCAAAAAGAATCGAACGAAACACATGTTTCTGATGTAAACGCAAACTTTGAGGTTAGTTTTAGCATCATGTGTAAGGAGACAACAAGTCATAAGTGAAAGCGTTTTTGCTGGTAAACATAGAGTTTATTTATTTTTTTATGTTCATGTTGTTGTTATGAATAGATAACCTTACAGTAGCAAAAAAAAGTGGAAAGTAGGAATAATTTCTGTACACTTAAAGGGAAAATCTCTGGTCAATTTTAGCATCATGGATAAGGAGACAACACAGCATAAGTGAGAATGATCTCGATGGTAAGCATGGAAGTTATTTTTACCTTTAAGAAATGCTACATGCACGCTCCAGCAGCAACAAAGGGGATAAAATGAAGAAGTTAAGAAATGCTACATGCACGCTCCAGCAGCAACAA
>JACJUY010000868.1:63628-85308 GCA_014220935.1 Platorchestia sp. MABIK | reverse complement strand
CAGCAGCAACAAAGGGGATAAAATGAAGAAGTTAAGAAATGCTACATTCACGCTCCAGCAGCAACAAAGGGGATAAAATGAAGAAGTTGCAGCTTGTTGTTGGATTTATGCAAATAGTGTTTTAGAATAATCATCATTGACTCTGATTGAAAGAAAATCTCTCCATTTTACATCTGGTTATTATGTGAGGATTCCAAGCGTCTGTTAGCTGGTTTACATACACTTTAAGAAGTGAAGCAATATTTGACATTCGTGTATTTTTAGTGAAAATAAACTACAGTCAGACTTATAGGACCCAATTAACTAAAGAATTCATGACGAATACTTCTATGAATAGTAAACACCATAACTTGTACCTCGTAATATATGCTTCGCTCGTTTGCAGACTTGTTATTGTAATTCGTTTTTCCTATTTTTTCGAGAAAATGTACGTAATGAGAGATTGTTCTTCCGGCTAGTTCATTGAACCTAAAATGAATATTTGCTTATAATTTTTCTTCTGGATGGTTTATTTTAATCCGGCTGGTTCATTCTCGTAGGGTAGTTTTGTCTTAACCAAGGATCTTTATGATTGAAATGTGCTGAAATCCGACATCACTGTCGTCAAGTGTTGTATTTTCGGGTCATAAATCGTTATACGTAGCCGTTCATTTTCTAGTGACATTCCTTTTCAATCGTGATCTCTTTTCAATCAGAATTTTCAGATGATTGAAAAGAGATCACGATTGATTTCATTCAGAATTTTCTGATGATTGAAAAGAAATCAAGATTGAAAAGGAATGTCGTTAGAAAGCGAACAACGACGTGAAACGATTTATGACCCGAAAATTCAACAAATGACGACAGCGATATCGGATTTCAGCACATTTTAAACATAAAAAAACTCGCGGTTATAACATTTCATTGAACTTTAAATATTTATTTAACTTTAAATTTAACTTTAAATTTAACTTTAAATTTAAAATAAGTGTTTGCTAGTTTCACAACAACAAGTAAAAGTTAACACAAATCCTGCAAGCAATTGCGACTCCGTCGAAAGTTTGTACATGTTCGCAGTGCAGCAAAATAGATTAAATAGGTTGATGATGAATAGGATTCCCTAATTTTTTTTTTGGGATTTCAATTTCAGGATGAAAAGAATTATCAATGTGACTCAATTATCATCAACATCGCTGTAAATTATAGTAAAACCTACGGTAGTGGTCGCCAACATTTCGCGGATTTAGTTACCGCTACATACTGTAGATTATATACATGAATCTCTCTATTCAGGGACTCAAGTAATCAATAAAATTTAATAAACAAAAAGAATTTCGAAGTAATTCCCTTTAAAATCGCCTGAAAAGTGTCAATCAGTTAGTAAAAATTCTCATTTATTTACTGATGATTATTTAGTGCACTTATTATAGCCAACCTAAATTTATTCTCACTGATTTCTGCTTTCTAACTGAAAATGTATTAAAATGTAATGGTTTTCTTCTAGCATTTGCCACTTAAAGGCATCAACTTTATCTTTGCAATTAAATTTTCATATTTTTTTTAAGAGACATTTCTTCCGACGCTCTCTTCTAATGCGACCAAATCTTTCAGTACGATGATGTGCGCTTTATGCTTTTATTTAATAATGTTCATTTCTTTACATATTTAATATTTTCCACTGCGCATTTTGCTGCCATTATTCAAACTGTGCTTTTAATAGTAAAAATAGGGTAAATTTGGATTTATTATCTGTGTCGTGGATGCCAACGATTATAAATATATATTCCACGAGTAAAACATCTCCATGCTTTTATGACAAGCACTTACAATTTTAATTAATTTAAAAGTAAGTTATATAAATAACATTATCCAACGGGGTACTGGTGGCTTACCCATTTGATAGCAGTCCTTCAATTTGAATTTTGTCTCATTGAAAGGGCATTTCAAAAGAATTCCTGAAAGAAAAGAATTAAAAAAGAATTCTTCTGTAGTCGAACTGTATCTCTCTCAAGCAAATGAACTATGTCAAAAATTGATGTTCTTTGTGTATCCTCGTATATATAGCTGGTGTGTAGCTCACATGTGAATAGCTCGCATAGAACAAAATGTAAAATTTGTCGTCGTACACCTACGTATGTTCATGTCAAAACTAGCATGGTCACGACGTCATATACATGACTACTAAATAGTTAAAGTGAATTTGGTTAAACATAATTGCACACCTTAGATTAGCGTTGACGATAGGATGCCCTAGAAGTCGCTGAACTTATTCGGACCCACAAGTAGCTGTACTCAAATGTGTCTATTGTACTAGACTTAAGAAACAATCTACTGCTGTACCACTTGTGGGAAATCAATTGTTTAATAGTACTCTCATTCGGGTTTATTGTAAACAAGGTGGTTCACAAAAAAACACCTTTTTATTAAATAGACAAGAACAGATCTTTCTTGAAGACCATTGAAGTACTCAACCGCTTACAATTTTCCTATCATGGTAGTAATGATTCAGGACAATAATTTAAAATTATGGAGCTTCCTAATGACATAAACAAAAACAATTGTGGAACGAATCTCAGTGAAAAATTTTTTTGGACACCCCCCCCATGAACTGAACGTTATTTTGTGCCAGTGGTTACTTGCAATTATTCATTTCACCTTTCTTCCATTAATTGCTTCTTATTTCTTTTAGCACCAAATGATTCCTTCTAACGACATATAAAACAGACATCGGCATCTACGGATGCGTTATTTCCAATTGGAGCATGATACATATCACCTTTTATATTGGTTTTTCAAATGCCTTACACCTAACACCAGGACACCATGACGCTTTCCCCCGGTCAAAGACCGGTACCCATTTCAGACATCTGGGTAGAGGGGTATTGTGCTTACAATTGTTTCTCCTATACCCAACAGAGAAAATCGCCACCAGCGCCGAGACTCGAACCCGGGTTTCCCGCACGGAGTCAGGTCCTAAATATGTCTGCTTCCCGTGTCAGATATGTTGAAGGGCTTATTCTGCTAAAGTTCACGCGTGCTGTCAATAAGTACATCATTTTTATAATTTTTTTGGTTAGCCTAATGACGTTAATTTATGAAAACAATATACTGCATGATACACTGTTCTTTAAAGTTTACTATAGTTTACTATATTCTAGTTTTTTGTTTCTAAACAGCAGAAAACAGAGTTTTACGTATAGCTACTTCATTCTGTTTGATTAATCCATTACTCAGTAATTCTCCTGATAACGAAAAGCTTCATTGAAAACCGTGCGCTTAATGAAGACCATAAAATTACAGGTTAATGAATTGAGGTCTTCTAATAAATGTTCCAACGTTCTGTATTTCAGAAGATGCGATGTAATAAAGTTTCATGATTCCCTGCCGTTTTATTAGCTTACAAATTTGAAACAACAGTGTTGAATTTTGCAGCAGAAATTTCAATTCTAAAAATAAAATATTCAGAGAATAGTGTTAAATAGAAATAAGTCAAATTTCCGCTGTCCTTTTAATTGTACCAATAATTAGGAATTTTAAAAGGCAATTAGGTATGAAATCTCCCAGAGTTGCTTAACTTCAGAATAGTTTCATGTTCATAAGAAAAAAAGTGAACGACAATAAGTAAAATGAATAAATTTACTCCATAGTTCAGCGGACAGTTTCGCGTTAGGAACGATAAATCCCCTCACGTATAAGATGAATCTTTGAAGCCTTTAATACGGAAACTGTGCCGTAAAAAATTTCTTTGAAAATGCTGTCTCGTAAATTCGGTTTTCAAATAGCATACGACTAATGTCGAGAAGCAGGGTAGTTCAATTTGGCCGAGCCAGTACTCAGTTCAAATAACCGGCGTGGGTCAACACATATTAAAAGACCTTTAAAGAAAAAAATTTATACCCAAAAAGTGGGTTCAAGAGTCTTACACAAAGTTTTTTTTAAATCTACAGCCCACAGATGACCATGTGATGTGTTTTTAAACTAGTGTATAATGTGATTCACATTATCAAAAAGAATGGACATTTTAAACGCCTTTATACGTTGGCTCTACCAACAAATGGATTGTCGAAAGGGTTGCTGAGCATGCTAGTTAAGGCCATGAAACTATTCGGTTATAGGTTAGAAGGAAATGTTATTCTCTCTTGAATTGGTTTTTACAAACACAAATATCACCAAATTCACTCTCATTTCATTGTGTTAGGTTCAAATACTGTAAAATACCACTCCAACTAGTACCTCATACCAAATTTAGAACAACAAACCTTGAATGACACAATAAAGGCATGTCAATGAACTGCAAGCTGCCGCAATAGAGAAAGCATCTACGACAGCAACACCGTCAGGAATTGTGCAAATGATGTAGCTAAAACTATGCAAATGCTCGAAATGTTCAGCTGAAAAGAATTTTGATTTTCTTATTTTTTTTTGGAAAAAGTGCATTGTTTTGTGCGAAAGTGTGAAATTGCTTTCAGATGAAGTTATCATCCAAAGTATTCGGGCTAATCATGCTTAATGTATCTCAAAATTACATTTTAAATTTTTGTATTCTATAACGTTGATGAAAAGTCTTGAAAAATCACGACAGCGTACAATTTTTTATCATGATCTCAGTTTCAGAGAAAATATTTTGCTAAATTTTGATAAGATGAAGAAAAATCTCAACAAGGTACAATTTCATAGCCAGACGGCACTCACAGAATTTTATTTTATGTCAACTTCCAATAAAAGGTGCTAATATTAAACCGCAAACCAGACGACATTGTAGCAAATTTTAACCCGGAGTTCAGCATCAAAATATTTATAAATCACATTATCCCTTTACTATTTTCATAGCTACGATCATCAAAGGACTTTTATCGTAATGACCTTATTAACCGGGAGTTCCATGAGAGCTCGAGAATGTCATAACATCCCATGCTCTTAGAATAAAGTCAAGAACGTGCTGCGGGAGCGCAAAATATAGCGCAGAGAGCCAGAAAGCTCTGGCGCCTAAAACCTGGTCTTTTCGCGAGCGCAAATTCCCAGCTTTCGGGGAGCCAGTCATTCTCGCCGTCATCTTTGGGCTGTAATCTGGTGCGTGATGAATGCTCCCGTGGCGAGCGCTGTACTCTCGGACCAAAAATACCCACGAAAATAGGAGCAGGTCTCGAATTGATTATACGCCAAATTGTGATGTATTTGAGTATGTGAGTGCTACGTAGTGTAGATAATCAATAAATACTCATGCAAAAGGGAGTGCAACATAATACTGAGTTACAATGTGGTAAAGATTTATGTAGAAGCGTTACTACTGATAAAGCTACTTAGACTGACCATGGACGTGGAGAATAACGTAACCGGTTTTTGGGCTGTTCATGACTGCGATTTCCATCTTTAATTTTTGCAAGCGCTTAGTTATTTGTTTCTAAAAATGCCTTCAGGTCGAGGAAATAAAGGTGAAGGCTAAACAGACTGCAACAACCCGACAAACGACAAGTATTAAATTCAGATGGAGTGCTCTGTTTTACAAGCTCATCCCGTAACGTATTGCTAATTTCTTCACTGAAATAATACACTGAATAGATCAGCTACGCAACTTTGTACAAATACATTCATCTATGGCAACGCTCCTGCTTATGCCTTTAATAAAATATATCGCAATTCATTCCTTTTCCGTCAGACAAGAATTGCTCAGATGCGCATCGATTTTCAAGAATCTATCTATAGTTCTTACGGTAGTGGAGAGCAATTGAAAATGATCCATTGATGTATAGCTCGAACTGATCGTCACGTAGTTTGCCATTTGAAAATATGGTGTGGCAAATAAAAAAAAGTTACCAGCAAGAGAAAATAATTAAATGTGTAACTTAAAAATTCTGTGTCTTTCACCATTTTTTTTGTAACTCAACGCCTGACCTTGCATTCAGCTAGAATATATGACGTACATAAATTATTCAATACATTTCATTGTTTAACTGCAATTAAATGTTGCTATTTTGAGCCCTGTGTTAATTCTTCATGTTTTTGTGTTGAAGATAAAATGAAAAAATGTGTGTTCAGATGAAATACATAAATTCCCTTATGACCTAACATAACTTTTATCTAATCTATCTGTGAGGCTCTTTTCACATAAGCTCTCTCTTCAGCTTCAGATAGCTTCAATTTGGGCTTGTTCATTCATTTGATGTCTCACTTCGATCAGATTTCACTGAGTAGAAAATTACAAGCAAAATCCGGTTTCAATACGTGGAGTCGTTGCTATTTCTAATGCTCACATAGTTCTTTGAGGGTGCTAGGGAATCACTGCTCTTTGGGAAACCTATATCTTTTTTATCTATTTTTCCAAGGGAACTCTGAATCTAATGACAGCAATGTGAATAACAGGAAACTGAGGAAAGTTTGCCAGTTACACTCGCATGTCGGTATTTATTGCTCGCCCTTACTCTGTATTTGCCGAGGTTCGGGCAACAAGGAAATACTTCAGGCTTAAGTGGCGCAATAGCTTCACAGTAAGAGTTGCTCTTCTTCTAATCCCTCTGCAATATGCAAGACAGAAGTCAATCGCATCCCCCATTGCTCCTCTTCGAGTGTTTTCCAGAAATCTCGGACTTCGAAGCGCAGGATGCCGAGAAGTTGGAACAATTTACGATCCAAAGTGAGCCGATCCTGGAGTCTCTTGGTTCGATAGAGGAGACGGACTCTAAATTGCCAGACCGACGGAGGAAAGTCGTTAAAAAAGAAACTTTGACTTCTTTCGCAAGTGCATTTTCCGCTTTTCAGATAAAAGTGGCGAGAATAGCTCCCAACTATTGGATATGGTTGAGAAGTTCTCAAGTGTTCTACTTGTTGACCAACGATTACTGGCTCGTATTGGCCGTTAATCGCAACTCGACTGCAATGCAGAAATAGGACCCCGACTTGATATGAAAGTCACGTTTTGAATTCGAATCAAATAAATTTCAAGTCATCCTCACGATGGATGAACTTGAATTTTTTACGCCTTTCCTATGACTTATATAGTGAATGTTCGAAATTTCAACACCGTTAATAAAGAAGCGCTATAAATAATCAGCTAATTCTAAAACAACTGCAGATCACACTAAATGCATAATACAGCAATTTCCTGATAATTTTAACTGTAGAGCGTTTCATCTCGATAATATCTCGTCAAGATTCTGAAATAGTTTACTGTAATTTGAATCGTTTTTACTTGAAAGTTTGCGAGAGTTAGTTCAGGTAAATTTTTCTGCCTTTAAATGCTGTGTTATCTATTTCACTAAAAACTTGCATTAATTGTAAGCTTGAATTTGTATGCATGAACAGGAAACTTGCGAGAGCAGCTTCGTTTTTCACAATGTTGACTGGAAAAGTTGAATTATTTGTTTGAAAAACTACCGATAAGCTCATAAAAATCATTCCTCTATCTTCTACTAAGATCCAAAATTAGGTTGAAGTTTTTGATATCCGGTCGGAACCTCGAAAATTAACGAAATATTTTCCTGTTTAAAATATTTTTCATTGAAACTTTCTTAGCCGAAAATTTTTTTTATTGGATTTACCTCATTGGGTATAAGACAGAATTAGACATTTTTATATCTGAAAATGATCTCCGGCTTGTGGTTAAATAGTTTTCAGTTACGAAAACAAAGCTCATGAAAAATAATTTTTGGTCTGAGATTTTAAATCGAAGTTAATTGTTATTTCATCCTGTACGGAAAATCTGACTTGTCTTAAGAACACCGTGCACCTTTTTTTGGGCAAAAGAATTTTTTATCTCAAATTACACAGGAGCTGAACATCCACAATAAATTTTACAAGGGTTCACTTAATAACGGTCACTATGGGGGGTAGAATGGGGGTGAGGGGAAGATGTTTTTGTAAAAAAGTTAATTTTTGAACAAAAAATATTTACTTTATGAAAAACCAAGCTTCTAATACTTTTTAACCAGAACCACAAAAAATTAAAAAAATATATTTATTTGAATGCCTCATGCCGTCATACCGACGTACGGCGGCATTTATGGACGACATGAAGGCTGCTTTTTAATCGAAAATGAATGATAAAATTTTAATAACTTGCCCAATTCACCACCAGGTTAACTTTTGGGTAGAATTTTGTGAGAAAAATATAAAGTAATAACAATTTTGTGAGAAGTATTTAAATGTTTTGTGTGGGTTATAATTGTTTTGTGAGAAAATGAATAAACAGTTAGGGTAGAATTTTGCAAGAAAGTATATAAGTGCTTAATTATTAATCAGAATTAAAGTCCTTGTGCGATAGTGATACATAGTGTTGCCTTGATTTTTCCAACTATTTATTGAATGGGAAAACGCAACCAAATAATAATGAAATGACTCTGAAATGGTTCTCAGTCATAGACTATTTTTTATAAAATGACACACAAATCCAGCAACTGCCATAGACGTTCTTTGAAATTTAAAACAGAACTTTGAAATACTCAAGAACACAGACACAGTTTCGTTGCTGGTTCTTTGTTTCGTCTCAGAAGAATGAGCCTTTTGTGAACTAGAAGAAGACCGTAAAGATTCTCGTCGTAAGTTAGGATCATATCTCGCTGAAATTTACTGGTCTCAACTCTATTACAAAGGCTCTCTGACCGACGCACAATGGGAGATCAACGTGATTTTCTCGGCATTCTCATATACTGTAGGTAATCAGAGCGGTAATTTTGTCTTTGGTAGTTCTATGCGCACATTTAGAAATTGTGTTTTGTTTATTTGTTCATAGTGAGCCATTTTTATGGTCTCATTTACTTAATCACGTCTGGTTAAAGGTACGATGTAAATTTATTGGCAAATATTCCAACTACATCCTTTTTTGATCCATCTATCAACTACCAGTGAATATATGTCTTGTTGTTGTAGAAATCAGTTGGTTTTCTGCTGTGTTTTCCATTTTTATCAGTGTTTTCTTCACAAGGAGATTTAGAAGATGTAGTTTATTTATGTGTTTTTAGTGACCCATTCTTAAGGTGTCATTTACATATTCGACAAATATTCCTTCTGCCTCATTTTTTGAAATCCATATTTCAACTCCCTGTCGTTGTATTGTTGTTTCAGAAGTCAGTAGGTTTTCTGGCGTTTCTTTTTTTATACAGAATTTTTTTTAAGGTGATTCTGTATTTTTATCGGTCACTTTGCCTATGTACGTACAGCAGCGAGGAAAATGGTTTGAACGATATTAAAACAACTGCAAAATCGAGCACAAGTATTTTCAAAACTTTTTTGGGAAATCCATTTTTGTAATTTTCACTGGTGAGCTTTGTGTCTCCAAATCATTCATGAATTCTTAAACTAATCTTAACTTTTCAAAAGGGTATCATGCATGTCGTATGTAAAAAACGAATATGGTGTGCTTAAGATAGTCATAACAAGGCTTTGAAACCAATTAAGTTTTATAATTCAGATGGATTAACATCGGAATAAAAATTGTACTTTAGTATATTTTAATCATCAACAATTATTGCGGGCAATAAAACCTGAAAAATAAGTAATAGCTTGCAATCTTCTTTATGTATATCCCTCTCTTTTTTTGTCTTAAGTTTTATACGTTTTTCCCTTTTCTTCCACTCACTGCTATGAATTATTTATCCAACATCTTCCTGACATTTTCTATTGGATTAAAATGTGGTCTTTGAATAGGGCAATCCATGGTAAAAAATCGATCCACAGGTTGTCCATCAGAACTTCGTAAAATGCGTATCACTTCGTTCTTCAAATTTACCACGAAAATTTCAATATTTATTTCGCCTTATAACAAGATGTCATGTTCCTGCAATCAACTAGAATTTTCACACGCTACATCGCGAGTTCGAACTAAATGCTTTTTTACGTCATTGGGGATGTATTTCTGTCATTTGTAATGCGACCAACACAAATGCATTATTTTCTGCTTCAAACACGATGCAGTATTTATGAGAGACAATCCCCCCCGAAGCAGCGAAAAAGTGTTGTGTTCAGGCGTGGTTGTGTCGTCATTTTTGGATTCATTTCAGCAGCAGGCATGAGATTACTCGTTGAAGTTGCATTGCGCATGCAAGGCTGCTGATCTAAAGATTTTTTTATTTTTCGTGTCTGCGCATTTCTAATGAAGTACAATTATTTTACGCACACTAATACTCTTTACAGCGCGTTGTAGTGCGTATTTAGAAACTAATTTTTACCACGAACAGATTATTCCAGTGATCGACTGGCGTACTCGAAGTGCAGACTTCGATCCAACAGAAATAGAATCTGATTCAAAACCTGGATGATGTTCGATGAAACATCTAAGGGAAGGTGTTCATGAAAATTAAAGAACCTTGGAAAATTCAAAGATAATGGAATGAATACACATCTAGTAATACAATAAATATTCTCATTTAACCGCATCACAATGGTTTTGTTATCGCTAGATAACACAGCGAAATAGAAATATCATTTATTTTTCCTTTCCTATTTTTCTGAGTATTCAATATAAGTAATCTTTGTCTCTATCATTATGATTGTCTTGAGACTCAAAAGCATTTTTTACCAGTGAAAAAGTTGTCAAGGGATACATCAGAACTTCATAGTCAACAAATTCAGAAATAATTAATAAGCGTGTTATTTTGAATATGGGGTTTTCCATAAAATACAATAAATTTGTATGTTAAATATATTTTCAGTCCCTCGTCATCGTGCGGACCGTTTCTCTCATTACTCTGGGCAATCGTAGAAAACCAACGTCAATAAAAAGTGATGAAAGTTCGTTTTCCTACTTCTTTGCTTACGACAGTGTTATAACACTAATTTTTCAAGAGAGCCACTTCGGTTAAACGCACTGATTGAGAGAGCCGCAGCTACTGCAAGTTAGCGAATGTTATATAAATAATATAATGATTAATTCATTTATATATTTTTCGAGAGCCGCGCAATAAATACCGCTGGTTTAGTGTATGGTTGCTCAGTCCTACCAGTTCGTAGCGCTGTGCTCTGATTGGCAGGAGTGAACAGGTTACGTGGAGAGCCAATGTTGGCGATCTCTATCCTCTGTCTTTATTCTCGTCATTAGGGTTGGAAAACTCCGTGATTTTTTCGTAGGGAATTTTGAGTAGCAACCATATTTATCATCATTATTTAATATGAGTTCTTGATAACGATTGATTGATTTAGGCCCTACGTCATTTTTTATAACGAATGAAAAAGGTGAAGGCGCATGAGTTCCGTTGAGGCTTCGTTCGCGTAAAGTTATCGTAACTCATCAAACTCAAAACCCTTTCCAATATTGAAATTTCGTTACGAGGAAAGTTAGTTGCTTAAGGTTTGTTTGAGGTTACTTATTCTAACGTTTAATTAAAATTCAGAGAGATTCTTCGAGCGTTTTAAATAATAATGCTGCTCTTCGAACTCCGAACGCTATGCTATGCGTCACTTTGCACCTCTGCATCGCAAGCATTTGGCTTTTAAATAATTTTAGTGTCCCAGAAATTATAATTCAGCTTTGAATAGTGACATCAGCAACCCGTACTTCTTGCCTAGAATAAGTTTCTAATTTACTTGAAAACGTTTTTCCCCTGCACAGCACTGAAGTCGAGATGTTCTTTGCTATATGTTTGCGGTGCTCCCACAAAAGCCGTGAAATTTACTGAAACAAGTGAGGCTACTCAAGCACATTGTTGGTTACCTCATAACGCTCGCGGTGTCTCATGCGCACATTTTTTTGGCCTCAACTAACGACCCTGCAGGCTTTAACGGCGTACTTTGCTCAACCTGTCGCACAACAAATGGAGCCGCTGGTGTTGGTGGAGTCCAGCTAAAAGCTTCCTGTATGACCATGCTGACGAGGATAAGCAACTCAGAATTTGTCTTTTGCCTTTACTAACCAGGGATAGTCCGGCCATCTCTACGTTGAAACGACCGTCACGAACGCTTTTTCTTGTTGCTTGTGGTCAGTGTTTAGGAGGATCTGGAATGTGATGTTGGCCAGCAATAATGGAAATCTATGCTTGCTCAAGGAATAGTTTTGCTCAAATTAGTGGAATCAGTGCCAGCAGTAATGGAAATCGATGCTCAAGGAATAGTTTTGCTCAAGTTAGTGGGATACTGAAATCAGTGTCTTAACTTATTGAGATGAGTGTTACTTTTCACCAGAAGTTTAGTTGTTATTTTACGTTAGCGAATTTGTAGAAGTGAACAGAACAGTCTCTACTCGCTGTTTGCCTTTAACTTTAATGTGGAAGAAAATGTTTTCAACATATGCTGTAAGCAACGTCAAGTCTTGCTTAATACGAAATTTGAATGTAATTCAAAGTACCTAATTTAAATGTATGAAATGATTCCGAAGAGACTTTCAGGTATTGAAAGTTTCCAGTGAAATTATGGTATCATGGAGAGCCATTCTGCGGATCAATTAGGTTCTCAGTTATTTACAGGCGCTCAATTAGTTATAGGTTCTCAGTTAGTTATAAGTTTTCAATTAGTTAGAGGTTCTAAATTAGTTATTGGTTCTCAATTAGCTATAAATTTTCAATTGGTTACAGGTTCTCAATAAGTTGTAGGTTCTCAATTAGTTACAGGTTCTCAATAAGTTATAGGTTCTTAATTAGTTAGTTATAGGATGCAGGAATATTGGCATGAGTTTTGATGAAGCTGAAGTTAAAAAGAGTGAACTAATTTTCAGCTTAATAGCATGAAAAGTTTATTGTCAAAATGACCTTATTTTGGTAGATTTTTGGGACGTATTATTTTATTCAGTCAAATTTCCATGTAATGCTTGTACAACGATGACCGGATTGATGACGAATAAGAGCTAGCCAAAGGCTAGGATCGTCATAGAGAAAATAGGTAAGAGAAACGACGAATAAGAGTTAGTTAAAAGCAAAGATTGTCAAGGAAAAAATAGGTTAGAGTCTAGCTCTGAAACCATTACTTTTCAAATAGAGAACTGGGTCTCAGTGACTGCCACCATATCTTGCTGAAATGCTATTAAGGTTGGAGTCACAAGTGAAGTTGATCAAGCAAAATAGAAACTGCAGAGACTCGCCGTTTGCGATCGATTCTGCTGGAAAAGAGATAGTCTTTTCTCAAACCATCAATTTTTCCTTTTAAATTTTCCACTTCCTGATTTTTCGATGATAAAGGTGCCCTGGAAGCCATCAGGTTGTAATTCAGAATCCTAGGCTGTCCCTAAAACCAATGAAAATTATTGTTTTCTGATGCTTCTGAGACATTTATAGAAAATCGTCCAAAATAAACGTAATCGTTTTTATTTTGAAGTAGACAAATAATGTGTTATATGAGATATTTATAAAAAATAGTCCTTAGTAAACGTGAACATTTTTCATTGTGAAGTAGAAAAATAAATGGTTGACAATGTTCATAAAGTGCAGTAATAGTTCTATAATTTTTTTTTGTATAGGTTTGCCTACCTTTAGTCGACCAATTGTTTTAGTAGGGGAAATTGAATTTATTTTATGAGCAAGAATGAAACATGACACTAAATGGCAATGCCACATGGCTATCTTCACAGCAATTCGTTTTAATTTATTGTATTTTGAGTTGTACGGTAAATCCCGGCAACGGTTCGGTAAACTGAGCACTCGATCTTCCGAACAAAATTGAATGTGCGATAAATTCGGCGGGCAATAGAGCTTAGGGCTCAATAAATTGTATTTGTTTTGTTCTACAGAGCGAACTGAGCGAACTGGGAGTTAAGTTGTAGCTGTGATACGAGCAGTTTTTGCTCACTGTTAATTATCACGTCCCGGGGCGGCTATTAAACTTTTAAATTAAATTATTATATTATTATTTAAATTAAATTATTAAACTCAGTTAATCACACTTCGTCGACCTCCTCAGGAAGTCGAGCCTTCAAAAATGTTCCGTAAATTTCACTCAGAAACAATGAGAATTGAGGTCATCTAATATTAAAAAAATTCCAAATTCTTTTGAAGTTGTGAAAAGCTGAATAGTTCAAGTGGTTGTGAAGACGTTCACCATTTAATTTAATTTTCTATAGTTCAACAACTTTTTTCGGCTGAGATGAAACTAAAATATTTCCAACTTATGGATGTAATAAAATCTCGTTAGAATAACTGCAAAACCCATAACCATTAACTTTACAGTAACAAAAGAAACCTCGTAGATTTTTTGGTTAATGCGAATCTATAATTGTCTTAAACTGACCCAAAAATTGGAAAAATATCGGACCAGAATGGAGCAAGATTTTCAGCAGGGCATTTTCTCGTTAATATTTTCAAATTAGACTTTTTTCTTGAAAATTCTACGTTTGCCAGATGTTGGGTGCTTGTTGTATGCAGTACGAGGGGAAAAAGATCAAATTGAAATATTTCAGTTGAAAAAAAGCATAATTAGATGATTTTAGCAAGAAAAAAAAATTAAAAGAATTTGTGCAAAAATTAACAAATTTCTTCTATGAAAAGGCCAAATGGAATTTGCTTGGGTTACAAAAATGCCAAATTAAGAAAATTGTTCAGGAAAAGAGGTGGATTTAAAAATTTCGGCGAGGAAACGCCAATCTAGCTACAGTAGCCCAAAACTCATGAATGCAGTTTACGCGAGCTGAGCTCGAGCCCCGAAATTGTCACATGAGATGGGGCCCGACGGGATACTCCCAGATAAAATTTAGGGCGAGATCTTGACAGAGCAATAAGATCACTCGAGCTTCTGCCTCCACCCCGCTCCAGAAACTTCAGGGCTGTTTCAATTCCCACGTCTGGAGCCAGTTGATAGCTGTCTTAAAACTCGGGGGTGACTTCATAGCCTCAGCCACTCGCGCTTCAAATCTCAGCTTAACATCTTGCTCTTCCCAGATTTATTGTTCGAGTCAAAAGCCATAATCGTTGAATTTTTAAATTGGGTTTCCCTTTTGAGGTATGTAGTGAGCCTTTTTAAAGGAAGCCCTATAGTTAGATTGTTCTTCCTAAATTTATTCTGAGAGTCAAAAGCCTTTATTTTTTAATTTTTAAGTTGGGGTTTTCTTTTTGAGGTATGTAGTGCGCTTTTTTCAAATCGAGGAAGCCCTAATTAGATTGCTCTTCCCAAATTTAGCAACCTTTTCTAAAACCTTTGTTATTGAATTTCATGGTAGTTCTTTTTTC
Source organism: Platorchestia sp. MABIK (assembly GCA_014220935.1). Classification (NCBI taxonomy): domain Eukaryota; kingdom Metazoa; phylum Arthropoda; class Malacostraca; order Amphipoda; family Talitridae; genus Platorchestia; species Platorchestia sp. MABIK. Next base: position 70,252 of record JACJUY010000868.1, on the reverse strand, counting down.
TTTGTTTTGGAGTTTTGTTAGTCTTTGTAGCCCTACTTATGATGTGAAATTAAGCGCCTAAAACACGATACAAAGTTATTTCTTTGGACTCTATGCTTAAGCTGAGTATGTGGTCTTCATGTAAATCATGCTATGAGTCCTAGAGAAAAGTTCTCTGTGCACAGATACATAGAGTTTGCTAAAAAATGGATGGTCAAAGCTTATGTTGCTTGAATGGTGAAACTTGTTCTTCTCTCATCTTACATTCTTAGTTATCTAAAATATTTTTTGTGAAGTTAAAAACACTACGAGCAAGCATATGTTTCTCTGAAAAAAATAGGATAATGCCGGTGGCGATTTTAATCCTTTGTTATTAACCCTTTTTGTTCATATTTTGATTCTCTGTCATAAAATTAGTTAGACGTCTTTTAAATGTCATGGGAATACCATTCATAATCCATTTTCAAAAATATTGCTAAAACTTGTGTTATAAAGTTACCTGAAAATCAACACCCATCTCTGCACATGATCTATGACAGTATCATTAAAATACAGTGCCCATTTTTAGAGACGCCGGTTTTAACACATTCATTTGACCGGCTTTGACGCAGGATTTTTTGGCCCCATACATGCATTGAGTTCAGAAGTTTAACCTGACCTGTTCAGAAGTTTAACCTGAATTTTCTGTAGAAGGACAACGCTCGGAACTAAACCTAACACGGGACATAACTGATCCTCTTTCGCTGCACGGCGTGAAAAAAGGAGGGTTCTTGGCATGTCCTTGGCTGTAACCTAACGCCATGGACGCATTACTTCGTCGACCCTCGGTAATGTTGCTTGGCGAGAATGGACTGGCTTTTAGGGTAAGTTTGTGGCGCATGATCTTCGTTAAGGAGGTTTCATGGGCATTAAGATGAAGAGCCCCACAGCGTCCCACTCTAATTTTTTCGAGAGAGGCACACATAAAATATACTTGGCGTTTTTCCACACCTTGTCGTTGGAGCACATATTTTTTGCGAGAAAGTGCTGTGGGCATGTGGCGTCTTTGAGCGAGCTGTGATCTTGAATACGTTGCACCGAAAGGAGAATTTACTCGAAAAAACAAGAGTACAGCAAACGGCGATGAAGAAACAAGTTAACATGTTTTTTGAAATCGAGTGATGATGAGTCATTGATGTATGTATCTCTAGCATAGAGAGTAAAGCGAAGACGTGTCGTAATTCACTGAATAAACCACATCCCTCAGTTAGGGTCAAATTCGTATCATCGGTGCATAGTCACAAATCACAAAGTACAATGACTCGCCTGAAAAATTAAAGCCTGATTTGACCGATTTCTATTGAATATTGAAACCAAGTGTACATAATTCCTCAAGGCTCGTTCGCTCGTGGAATATCGGTACATGATGTGAGCATGAATGTGCTCGTTGAGCCAAATGGCCTCGTAAGTCTATTCTGTCATGCATCAGGATTACATTGATTCCTATTTTCCCTGCTTTCCTTGACTTCAGTGTCTATCATTTGTTAGCAATACCAGACACAAGGCATCTTACAGACATTAGGCACCCTAGTGATAAATTTGAACGTATAGAACAGCTCCCTAAAGCCGCTTTATTTAAACATCTTACATTCACTCTCTGGGCACGGACAAAACATCAAATTGCATCTTGATCTTTTTGGAACAAATTTCTCGAGGGTATTATTTCATAAGTATCTTACCGATGCATTTGTTTTCTCGAGTGGCAGTACAAGAGTTCAAGTATAATAAATCGGTATATCACTCTGAAAACTAAGCATTGCATGGATCACGAACAGATCTCTTGATAACCAAGTTTGTGTTTTATTCCTTCTCCGTACGTGTGTTAGACCAACCTAACTTTCAACAGGGTAATATTCGCATAAAAAACAACAATTCTAAGAAAAAATTCAAACTAGTAGTGGAATACCAAAAACTGGTTGAAAGGTCCCCATACAAAATGCGGCAGTGAACTACAGCCTTGCATTCAGCATTGCATTCATCAGACATTCACAGACCATTCAAAACACCATTCACTGTTTCTCCTACTTTTGTCCGCTTATATGCACCACAAACGAGTACAGCAAAAGGTTGATTGCCACGAAACGGTCCAGACGCAGGTCTCTTAAGAATTAAATCAATTTCCAATTTGCAAGTCTAAAGTGACGAAAGGCAGCAACAGTATGGAGGCAAGGTGTTCTCGAAACACGATTTAGCGGACGCAATTCTGACTCGCAGAGCTCGATTGACCAGCCCTCGTCAATTCTCAGCTCCGTTTAGGAAGGAGTCTGGCTCTGTCGTGAGGTGATGGCTGGCACGCGTGGGAGCAAGAACTTCATGCACCGCCTGGGGTCTTGTGACCAAGTTATTTGGAGGCATTCCATTTGAACTTATGTGTGGGCTTGACGTGGATGGAGGGAATAAACGAACGAGCAAGAATATCATGTATCGCAAGGGGTTTTGCGACCAAGTTAATTGGGTGGATTCCATTTAAACTTTGACGTGGGTTGAGGGAATGAACAAACGAGCAAGAAAATCATGTATCGCCTGGGGTGTTGTGACCTGTTAATTAGGTGGACTTTAGTTAATATTTTCTGCATGTTTGTTGACGTGGATGAAGGGAATGAACAAACGAGCAAGAATACCATGTATCACCAGGGGTTTTGAAACCAAGTTATTTAGATCAAATCTAGCTAATCGTTGTGGATGTTAGACGTCGATGGAAAAAATGAACAAACGAGCAAAGAAATCATGTATCGCTAAAGGTTTTGGGACCGAGTTATTTAGATGGATTTCAGGTGAACTTATGGGTTAGACGTGGATGGAGGAGATTAACTGACCAAAAATGGATGATTTGGGCTTCGTCGTGTCAATGAGATCACGTTCGGACAAAATAAATAATGAAAATACATGACAAAAAATATAAACCCTAACATTATATCTACAGGCGTGAATACATTCATCACCAAATGTAAATTAATTTCAAACATTCCCACTTTCAGGAGAGTAAAACTTATCTGCCAAAATGAGAGAAAAAGTATTTAATTTGAACCAGTGTTCAAAATGGTCATGCCGTGACACAACTAGAATTAAAAACAGTGAATGGGCGTAAAATCTTAATGCAAAACTCAGTTTAATTTAAAGCAGGTTATTCCTGGTTGAAACTTCTAGAAAACAATAAACGTTTTAAAAAACTGATTGAAATCGTTCTGTTACGCAAAGAAAATACAGAAATCAGAATTTAAGAGCTCTGATGATTTGCACTCGCATTGAATGAAGTGGGATATTCACAAGAGAAATTTAAACCGAAACTTTTGCACCATGAAATAAAAATATCAATATTCAGCGCAATGTCATACAACAGAGAAAAATGAAAACTTCTGTCTCAGCTAATTGTTGATCAATTGGGACCGGATTTTAATGTCCAATGAATAAAACGCGGGACAGGTGTGTGCTCCACATATACATTTTAGTACACTGAGTTACTTACGCTCAATATAGTGCAATCCTTTGCACTCTGTGTAGGTTTCAGCAGCCAACATCCCAACGCATCAAGGCTTTGCCCTACGGCATAACGGCAACAGATCTCGCATGCACTGCAATCGGGTTTAGTTCATTTAAATGCTTCACAGAACACAGTTCTCATACACAATTTCAACGGTTAACTAGAATCATCGTTAATGCATCAACATCATTAATGTATCTATAAAAAGTATCTACACGTGAATTTACGTCATGTTTTTCCAAAGTGTAGAAAGTAAAGTTTGTCGCTGAAGTAAAAGAACAAAAATAGATAATTTCGAATGAATTCGTAAAGCATGCTGCTTTTTGAATTAGCGCGGTAGTATGCACTTCGACATATGGCAAAGAAAAATCAAGAGGATGGACTTAAAAAGTTTGTGGAAGCAATCTAGAGCAGATCTGGACTATATTTTGCTTCTTCAGCAGGGTTGGAATAATTTGTATGAACAGTATACGATACTGCTGAAAGAAATAACGGCCGGGGAATTTTGAGAAAAGTTGAACGGTGAAACTGTACTTGAAATCTATACTCAGGGCGTGCTACAGCGAGGATTAAACTATTGATAAAATATTATCTCGGACGATAAAAACGAGGTTCATGTTACAAATTTCTTCTTGCAAGGCTCAAGTTTGGTAATCTATCACCTGTGTTTTGTGTACGTTGAATATTATGTATATTTTCTATCTTTTTTGTGGAAATGGCCTTCAGCGACATATGTACAGTAGGTACAATGTGTTGCCCTATTGTGGCAGCTTTTGAGTATAAATTACCGTCAGTTATTTTTCTATAAAATAAAAAATGAAAATACTAATATAATGAATGATATCAGGGATAGATTTGAAAAAATTGCAAATCATTAAAATCCCTCATCATCCTAACTTAGAGTGTGATTCACTAATGATCATCAACAATGATCATTGTCCACTCGCCGGTGGTATGTTATGTTGGGGAAACTATTTTACTAATTCTTTTGCCAAATGAAAAGTTGGCCTCATGAGTTCGACTTGACAACTTCCAAAAAACTAGGTCTTGTTTTCCTTGCGTACGAAACAAGATGCACTACAAACAAAAGCTGCAAAACAAAGCCATTAAAACATTGATGCTTTGTTTTTATTTCACTTATTACTTGAAAACCCTTATTCCCATTTAATCTGTGCTATTTCTTGCCTCATACTTCATATTTTGTCCGAAAATGAATGCGTTTTGCGAAATTGATTTTAGACATGAAGGGTTGACTGTTGCAATAGCCGGTTAACCGCTGATGTTTTGTGCAAGTCACCCACGATTATTTTGCGCCATGGAGAGCGGTTTCGTCTACGTATTCATTCTGAAACCATTTCCTATCATCAATTTTAATTTTTTGTGAAACGATTTATGGATAATTCTGAATTTGATGGGTCTTTTTCCCACCTTGCACAGTTGGGCAAAACAAATTGAAGTTTTTCATGAAAATTTTAAATTACTTAATTTCAAATTTTCAGATGTATGCCGCGTTTTATACTCTGTTCAAAATATTTATATATTTATTCATTTCAAATATAATTCAACATGTGATACAGCGTGATCAAATCCATGCATTTCTATCCCCAGTAAGCACGTTTGGAAGTACCCTACAACTCTATTCCCCGCCGCACCTAAAGTTTTCGGAAAAAGGAGAAAGTTTGAAATATGGCTGTGTGGCTGTGGTTCACATCACAAGCATCTGTGCTCTCAACCGGCCGTAAATTCTCATGTCGAAGAGGAAATTCCAGTCATCGATCATACTCGACCTCCTGACTAACAGCCCGAGGAAATTGTGATCGCCTCAGCCTCTAGAAAGATGAATCTCAAACCTTCGAAAAACTCGGTGGATTTTCTGCATTAATCTGCGTTGTGTTTCGTGAGACTCACAAAAACAGGTTTTCTGTTTCGTTGGAATTCCAAAAACAGGGTTTCTGTGCCATGAGACTCCCGTTAGCATGTTTTCTGTTTGGTAAGAGCTTCATTAACATGTTATTAACCTACTTCCCGTGAGACGTTCATCAATCAGCTTTCTGTTTTATCATACTTCCGTTGATTTGTTTCCTACTCTCATTTTACGTTCTTCTAGAATCAGGTTATGAATATTTTAGGTTCATTTTTTTCTATGGTGGTAACAAAATGGTTTGAAGAAAAATTCGTTGTCATAGGGTAGAAATGTCATAATTCGTGCGTTCACACGAGGGAAAAATCAAGTCTTTTCCAGGACACACGAAGAAAAGGGTTAATTTTTTTCACAGTCAGCTCGAACCTTTCTTATGAAGTTCATGAAAAGTTACCGAGCTACTCAAAAGCATTGCGAGTTTTTGTTTTATGCTGAGAGATTACTGGGAGTTTTTACAGCGGATAAAAATAGAGATTGTCTGCGATTTATGAGATTTTTAGATGACCTGCGGAAATTTAATCAATCTGCACTCATCCACGCAATTAGAATAAATGCAACTCAGTGTGTGCTAGTAGCAAGATCCTCAATATTTATGAAGAAAATCTTCGAGCAAAAACTGGGAATACGGTAAATAAAGCGAATCAAACTCAGAAAATGCAAAGTTTTTCTTAACCATTCTGTTCAGGATTTGGTGAATGAGTATGTCGTCTTTCTTCCAAAAGCTACACAGCAGATCGTTCCAAATGACCCTTTAGTTAAAGAAGCAGTTACCCCGGTATTTTCGAATTTTCAATAAAAAAGAGAGAACCAGGAAAATGGTATAAAACATTTTTCATTAAAATGTATTATCGAGACTGTATAAGACTCGTAGAAATGGTCGTTTCGAGCCTTCGCACATCATCAGCAATATTAAATTCAAACAATAAGTCATCTGTAAAATACAAAAAGAAATCAGCTCAAAAATGTATGACATTACTTATTGACTAGGGATAAAGGAAATGAGCTAAAATGATTATTTAAAACAGGTTTCGTTTTAAAAATGAACAAAAACTCTAAAATCCGCAATTCCGAACACAACATTGCCCAGGCTATGACTTTTAAATTAGTTTTCTTGACTGCTGTGTCGCATTCAAAATCATGATTTCGGATGGCTGAGTTTGATGGGCATGCTAAAATATTTCCCGTCCGGTGACTCCTACCTTGA
>JACJUY010000868.1:12538-63339 GCA_014220935.1 Platorchestia sp. MABIK | reverse complement strand
ATGAAGTTCAGTTTAAAAATGAATGAGGAGAAACTGTAAAAACTAGTTCCTAAACTTGTGAAACAATTCTTTCAAAACACGGAACACTCAAAGAAACACGGAACACTTTTTAATTAAAGAGTTACAGCATCTGGCGTCGGTAACTTTCAATGAGCAATAAAATAATTATGTTATATCATTATAAAATTATTGATTACAAAATAATGAAATCATTTTGACTCTCAACTTTAGTCTCCGAACAATTCAATTATAGAGACAAATGACAATGTATTTTCAGCTAGACAGAATTATTATCCGAATTTTACATATCTTTAGAAAGTGTCACAAATTTAAAGAACCTTCGTAGGAAAATAACGACTATGAAACCAATTCTAATTATCAATTTTGGTGTCAATTGCCACCCAATTTACAATTTTCGCAGCATATCAGCATCCATCCGAAGGTATTTGGTCCTCACAGTTAATATGACACGTCACAATGAGTTGTTTTTCCTGACAAACGAGACACGTTTTTACCCAGTGTTGGCTCAACGGTATTTTTGAAGCTCAGGATTGTGAGTTCGACTTTAAATTTAAAATACTTCGTTATTTGCTTACAGAGTTTAATATTCAAATAATTAACAAAAAAAACCGTAGAATACCTCTACACGCAAAATGCACGCATCATTTTTGAAAAACTGAAATAACAAGAATTAAAATTTGACCGTTATGACCGTTTTTTCGAGAGAGATCGAAAGAAAATGTCAGCATTAGCAGAGCTAAAAAGCACACTCTTGATGAAGAACTTCATTTTAGCATACGAAGTGACAGAAACTGAATTACCTCGTGTTGAATTTTTTTTCGCCAAGACGCTGCATTAGTTTTGTCAGTTCATTTCGAATTTATGGGCTAACTTTCTTTTTCACAATCGTATGCACCAAAAGACACCGACATTTCGCTATTTATTTTGCTCAGTTCCCTATGCTGCCAAATAAAAGCGTAAGCTTTTCGATGAGACTAGAAAGTAGCATGAAAATAAAGCACAACAGCAGAAGATGATATAGTCCAAAAGGTCGGTGGCACGGTACGCCGGATTCCTTCTCAATAGAGAAAAGGAAGTAAAGAATGATATATTACGCCTGTTTAACTACAAATTAAATTTTCTCAGAATAATGACTCTATTATTAATTATGTGGTAGGCTGCTTGGGTGAGCAATGATGAGCGCTGGCGTCTCAATACATCACACAATGAGGGCGGATGTATTGCCTCCCGAGAGTGGTTCTGGAATCCTACACAACCTCATGGAGCGCTAATCCCCCAAAACTTCCTGTGGGGCCGTCTTCTTCAGCGCATTCCCAAGGGACCACGAAGTGTGTAATCGACTTTCCAAAGTCAGTATTTTTTGTTATGCCAGTAGCATAACGAAATACGGGATAAACTTTCCAAAGTCAGAATTTTTCGTTAAGCCACTCACATAACTCATGTGTCGTGAAAACATGTTTTACAATACTTTTAAGTTCATTATTTGTGTCAAAAAAACTATCTTAAGACTTATTCTACTTTTTAAATAATATTCTCGAAGCTAATACATGCCCTAACACTGTTCGAACTGTAGGTTTTCACATTAAAATAGGCACAAACTCGAATAGGCTTTTGAAAGACAATGAACAGTTCAAGGAGCTCCTCATGAAAAACAAAAAAGTGAAGAGAGAAGATTACTTCACCGTCTTAAGCAATTTGTATTTTTACCCCGCATCTCAATATAAATAAATACCACTTAGTAGCAAAGACAACGATTAACGCTGCGAAATGTTCTGCTGCGTAGAAAAGAGTTGATTTAGATTATTTCAGCATTTAAATTTTCCCGATGGAACAACGAACTGCATTGCAAAATTTTAAGCAGCGTAGAAAATGGCAGTGAAGGATAACCTCAGTTTTAATATTTTATCGTCGAGAACCTCTATTAATGGGACAATAATTGGACTCTCGAGCGAAGACGCATTTCCGAGCGTCCCAGATGAAGAGGCAAGACGGGACCCCATTCCGACATTGTATTCGACTTTGCCCTCCTTTGTTGGCTGAACGAATTTTTGTGAGCGCTCTGCTCAAACCAACGGGGAAAAATGCTCAGTTTTAGCACAAACTCAAGAATTCATTTTGATCCGTGTTTTTACGGACCTTCTTAAGGTGTTTGTCGCTGAGCCGGGCGGAAATGCCATTCAAGGAACTTAGCAGGAGACTTCTGAGCTTATCGATCATTTACTTGAAAACTTCGCCGCTTTTTAAGGTGATTTATCTTACCTCCAAATACTTCAGAGAGTGCAATCTTTTTGGATAAAATATGTGCTATTTTTGAACAATTTCAGTCGAAGGATATTGAAATTTTTGGTGATTCATCATGCCTGCCAAAAATTTGTGCCTGAAATTTTAGTATTTTTGCATAGTTGATTTTTTCTTGACCATTGATTCAGATTGGTTCGCAATCTTCAAAAATAAGTTATCTGCCTCATTACACTTTCAAAATTTCCATTTTTCACATAATTTGCTGGTTATTTTCGAAGAAACTCAATATGATGTAGACTGAATAAATAAATTAGAGTATTTAGATGGTTTGAGTTTTATCGCTTTGATTTCTATCAAAACAAGAGAAACGCACTCCAGTAACTAAGAAAAAATTGTCATTAGTTCATTCTGAGGATTCCCGCCTCCGTAAGGATAATAAATGAATACTAACGCAAACAGTATTACATGATATTGCAAATTAAACATTAACGCAAACAGTATTACAATAGAATTGTGGTCCATGAACATAGAATACACGAACAATTTAGACTTAAGCAAGTCAATAGAACAGACGCAAGAAATAAAATTTTAAGTTAACACGTTCAAATAACTCTGAACTGGGTCGCTGGAGTGAGGAGCAATTAGGGGTAAGGAGGAGTTGTGCGGGTAGTAAGGATACATAGAACATAGGAAATGAAATTTACAAATAACGGAACGCTTACTCCGAATACTGATTGCTACATCGACACAAATCAAAGTTGTAGCACTAAAATAATGAAATTATCACACAAAGAAGTGCTAACCAGCAGCATGGACGTCACAGGCACAAAGGAACAAACAGAAAACGCCATACGTCGCTCGGCTCCGAAATGAATACGAGATGAGCAAGGGATTTATTTTTAGATGCTCAAAGTATTTTGACACCACATTGTTCTCACTAACAAATCCTAACAGAAACCTAATAAGAATTTCTAGAAGGATAAGTAACGCAGACATGAGGTGTGAGAAAGGCTTTGGAACATTCTCAGTATGTAGCAGTAGGTTGTTTTTTCGGATGTGTTCCCATGGCTATTATAATGTGAATTTTACGTTTTCACTTAAATACCTTCGATCCCTCAATAATTATTAAACCTCCGCCTAAATTTTAATAACAATATGACTTTTCCGTATTTTATTCGTCCTACATGCAATTCGCTGGCTTATTTTTTCACTTATTGCAGTGGATAGAAATGTTGGAGTAAAAATTCACGGACATGCATTTTATTAAAATAATTTTAGGCCGCAATTAAAACCCAATCTCAAATTGATTTGAGACATAATTTTTTCCTTCTTTCATTCGTCTTACAGTTAAAGTTTCATTCGCTACAGTTACGTTACAATTTTTCATCCGTTTCTTGCGGTCTCACAGTTAAAATCCAATTTCGAAAGAGGTACAAATTTTTTGTGGCACGTCCTGTCAGAGTAGCCACACTCCCCCCCTTGTGCGCTGCTAAATGAAACTTCTGATTTTGTGGTTGATCTATTGCTTGGGCACGCAGTCCTTTTCCTTCTCGCGAAATCACTCATCGGGAGTTGGTTTTACTGACTGTATTAATGCTTTTCAAAATCGAATACAGCACGCAGGTGCTGCGCTTGGAAACTGTCTCATGGAAATAAAATACGGACCAAGGTTAAGTGAAATTATTAGCTGTTTAATCGCACAACTTTTAGGGTAATGATCTATATTAGAGTTTGAGTAATGTTCTTTAAGGATACGATGTATTTTCTGTGTATCGAATCCTCCGGGAAGACGATCAATTTTTTTTGTCTCCAATCCTCCAGGGAGACGATGGATTTTTCTGCGTATCCGATCTTTCAGGAATTTGAAGAATTTTTTTGTGTGCCCGATCCTTCAGGGATTCGATGTATTTTCTGTGCATCGAATCCTCCAAGGATATCATGTATTTTTCCTTGTATCCATTTCTACTGAAATATAATGTTGTCATCAAAAGATACTTGTTCCCGTAATAACATTTCGATGTGTTTTGTGAATGAGAATATTAACAAAATACGTTACAGTATTTTCTTTTTCTTATGTACTGTAGCTATATTTGAAATAATTTATAATTATTATTTGAAAGAAGTTGGGATCGAATAACAAAAATTATTTCCAAATAGAAGAAATAATAGATTGATCGCTTCAGAGAAATTTTAAAAGCAAGTCTCTATCTAACAAGAAACTTTACAAACAAGTCTTCAATTAACAAGAAATTTTACAAGCAAGTCAAATCTCTAACGAGCAATAATATTTTTCAAATAAATCACCAACTAATTTATCGAAAAGGTACACAAACCACAAAAATCGAGCGAATTCACACTCCGGCCACAACTTTATCCATAAAAAGTTTTTGTAGTTGGCGGAAATGCAAAGATGCACAGACATTCACTCGCTGCTGACGATTAACAGCGGAGAGGTCATAAGGATCTCACTTCCTAAGTTTAGGTTTCTTTCTCAGCTTCTTTAAGTGGCGTTGAATTTGTCATTGCACTCACATGAAATTTACAGCTCAATTGAGTTATGGATACTGCAGAATTGTCTCCAAACTTGTTCCAACGTAAAAACGAACAGGACTAAGGGTACGACCTGATATTTGCTGCGTATTCGTTGCTAATTACATATAATTTTTATGAATTAATATTTATTTATTGTTGCCCGTAATAGCTTGATAATATTTTCAGTAACTGTAATTTAACGAAAAAATTTTCTACTTTTTCACTTTGCGTGTCAAAATGGATTCGAAAATAATTTAAAGATATGTTTGAATTTTTTGAACAGTTTTCTGTATGTATGAAAAACCAGTTCATTTTTATGTAGCTCAGGAAATATTCATTTACTGTTCAATAAGTTGCACAATAACAACACAGGAACTCACGTGCAAATTATTATCACGGCATGATAGCTTTGATAGGACACACTTTTCAGCTTGAGTTTCAGTTAATAGTCACCATTGGTTTATTTAATAGAACTGAAATTACAGAGATGTTATTCTCCAAGTCCTCTCTCAGCAAAATAAAATAACGATTTACAGTTTTTGCTTCAGTTATGGTGGTCGTGGATTTATTTTATTGAATTGAAATAACAGAAATGCTCTTTTCCGCAACATTTTTCAGAAGCAGTGATAACATTTGTGACTGTTTCATTCATTAACGAGGCAATATTATATAATGGAGTTACATGTAATGGAGTTAATGGGTCCGTTAAAATTGGAGGAAGAAAATCGGAATATGAACTTTCCTTCTATCCAAGGTTGGTGGAAACATCGACGTTATGAGAAGACAATGAATTCTGCAGCCACTGAAGCATCACAAACGAACGTCTATTCGTTCCCGCAGAATAGCTTGGATTTGGGATGGGATAAGACTGTCTTATGGTAATGATCTAAGGCATATTGCGAATCCCACTCGAGAAGCACTCTCTTAGTAAAATGCAAATATAAGTGAATGGTCTAGGCAATGTTCTGAGTTGAATCATATCGAAAACTTATCACAATCCTCGAATGATAAAGTTCCATTTCAAAGATCTCTCAATATAAAAAAATTGACAAAAATCCAATTAAGAAAAGAATAAAAGATACCAAATGAGTCTAGTAGAGAAAAGGTGGTACTTTAGATAATGCCTGTTATCCTACATATTTTTCCCTAATAGATACCACACCCTAACCTCCTAAGAAAATAAAAAGTAAAAATAATGGTGTAATACAATGTTGTATAATGTGTACCTGTCCCCCCATAATTTTCCTAAAAAGTCAACGGACAATAAATGATGTTTTACAACATCATGGAATGTATTGGAATTAACCTCCCATTTTCCTGAGAGTAGAGGGAAAGCTAAATGTGTTTTACAGTGTTGTGTAATATCTTGTTTTGAACCCTAAATTTAAAAATAAATAGAAGGGAAAGTAATGGTGTTTCACAGTGTTGTGCAATGTATTGCATTGAATCCCCAATTTTTTTAAAAAAGTAAAAGGAAAAGTTACGGTGTATCAGATGCAGTTATTGTTGTGTATTGGATGGTAATGTTGTGTAATGTATTGCGATGCACCCCCAATTTTCCTAAGAGAAGAAGGAAAAATGACAGCGTTGTGTTTCAGTTCAGTAAATGACCAGACATTTTGAGCATGTTTGGCTGCCCGGAGTTGAGAGACTCCTCGTGAAATCATTCCAAAATCTTCCCGCCAGTTCCATTTGAGCAGATGAGGCGGTGTGTTCTAGGGCTGTCCGACTCGAAATCTCTCAGAGCTTCTGCTGGCCCCCAACCTGAAACCCTGTCCTGGCTTCAAAATTATTCATCTTGTTTGAAATAACTATTTAGAATGGTGGGGATTCTCTTGTTGGGAGCCAATTGAATGTAAGTTGTGCTGCTGTGATTATTTAAAAGAAAATTGCTCAAGTCTATTGAATGGAAGGTGTGCTGCTGTGATTATTTAAAAGAAAATTGCTCAAGTCTATTGAATGTAAGTTGTGCTGCTGTGATTATTTAAAAGAAAATTGCTCAAGTCTATTGAATGTAAGGTGTGCTGCTGTGATTATTTAAAAGAAAATTGCTCAAGTCTATTGAATGTAAGGTGTGCTGCTGTGATCATTCAAAATTAAATTGCTCAAGTCTATTGAATGTAAGGTGTGCTGCTGTGATCATTCAAAATTAAATTGCTCAAGTCTATTCAATGTGAGGTGTGCTGCTGTGATCATTAAAAATTAAATTGCTCAAGTCTTTTGAATGTAAGGTGTGCTGCTGTAATTATTCAAATGAAAATTGCTCAAGTTCTGCTATACACGCTATTTGAGAAATTTCAGGTTATGTCGATAATAAGATGTAAAACATTCGTTAGAATTAGACTTGCTCATGTTAGAAAACGTTTAAACCAAATACATATTATTCCGATTTTTAGTTCATTTAATTTCATTGCTGAATGCATGGAACGATGTATAAATGTGTAGTCCATCCCAGGATATGTTAAAAGATGATCATTCTCTCTAATTTTGTCGTCTCATTCAAAGTCCATTGTCTTTTACGCAAGGTTGTCTGAAATGTTCTTACATAAATTTATTTACTTCTCAAGCCCATTGAGGGTATAACGAATGACATATGATATGTAGTGTGTATATAAGAAATGTACTATATCTTTTTGATTATTTTCAAAATAAAATTCACTTTTAGTTATTAATCTGTGATAAGTGTCGTCCTTTTTCGCAGTAGTATTTTCACACAAATTATAAAATTTTCCGCAATTTTACCATCAACGAAATCAATCTTGTCGCCATCGGTATACCCGAATTGCTGCTTTCGAAGTAGCATTTATCTCACCCATTACAAAATTTTTCGTAACACTCACCATCTGTGTTCCCGAATTACTTATGGAGCTTTCAGCCACAACGGCCAGTCTGATTACATAGGGGTAAAATGCTAATAGAATTTCTGTAAGAATGACTTCTGCTAACAATCTTTCAAATCGTCTCGCGTAAGAACACTCCTAAACAAAGATCCTGTGTATATCAATTAGAAATATTTTTCATTCGGATACCAACAATGCAAATTGCTAAATTGCTCAGTTTTATTCTAGTCGTCAGGAATAGAAAAGAGGAAAATGAACATCCACCTGTTGCACGATATATTATATCAGGTGTGGTGCGTCCCAGTTGCTTCCTTTGTGTGACCCTTACTGCTATCGCAACTCTATGTAGTGTGAAAGTAGGCTGGAATTTTATATATGTTTGCAATGTAATTGTTGACAAATTTTGTGAAGATCGATTAATACATAATCGGGAACCTGTACAAAGAGGCAAACTGCCTTTGAGAGGATAGAATAAACTCGTCATTGAGATGCTTCTATGTTTATGTTATTGAAGACTTTAAATTATGCGTCACAAAAGATGATTGTTGAAATTGAGTTCTTTAATTTTATAAATGAGCTATTACCTGATCCAATGAATGAGACTCAAGAGAACTCGTATACTTTGCAATCATTTTCGAACAATTCCAAAATACTGAAAATAAATTCACTCGAACTCGTGTCACGCCTATGGATTAAAAACCCATTCTCTTACTAAGGATTTTTTTCTCTCGATGAACAACATGTAGTCATCCTTTCAAGTTTCCCATTCCTCTTGTTTTCCTTTAGACATTGTTTTTTCTCAAAGCTTTGTCGAAAGTTGCTATTCCTTATCGGTGTCCTTGCGCAGGAAAAAGCCAAAGCTCTGTCTCATTGAGTCTCGTTTGGTTGTATGAAATCGTAGATCAATAAATTAATTTGGTAAATGTATAATAGAATTTACCATAATTCCTTGGGTGAGAAGATTTGAATAACGAAGTTCCATCTTCATGTGCAGTTCTTGAAGAGAAAATTTGGAATACTTTTCGTAGAATGAATGTTCGTAACAGATCTCATCTACAGTAGAGACCGGATCTACGTATGATTTCGCCAAAGATTGTTACTGAAAGTAAAGCTCTAAATTTACAACACGTGGTATAGCAAGCAGGATGGAGATGGTGGCAAGTATGCAAGCTAACCAAATTGTCAGAATTCCATATGGATAGTTATTAATACTATTTAGTGAGCATTTGAATACGCATTTCGGTACTTGACGTATCAATGATTCCGACCTCACCTCTAATAAAATTGCCCCTCTATCAATCCGCCGTATGCAGATACGAAATAAGTAGATTGTTTAAACTACGACAGTTATTAAAATAGTTTCTTTTCACTACCAAACATCAAAATCATACAATACAAAACGTAACCACTAACCAATCTGATGGTTTATTACCACTACGAGTTCCAAAATCAAACAACACAGAAGCACAAGCTAACCAACCAGATGCTTTGCTGTCCCTATGAACTCTGAAATTATACAGCACAAACAGCACAAGCTAACCAACCAGATGCTTCACTACCCCTGTGAACTCTGAAATTATACAGCACAAACAGCAAAAGTTACTCAACCAGATTCTTCATTACAACCTCGAACTCAAAAATCATACAACACAAGAGGTGAAAGCTACCCAACCAGATGCATTATTAAGAGTTATCTTCAAGTTCACGAGTATCCTACGTGGACGAATAACAAATAATGTCCCCGAAACACTATGTATGCAACTCTGTTGAATGAAGGTCGCTTTTACAGCCTGTCTTAAGAGCTCTCCAGTGTGCTACGTTTCTGCCCCCGTAGGGAGAACGCAGTCGTTCCTCTGGTGACAGAGCCAAATTGTTGCCTGTATTTTGGAGCGCAAGTTAAAGTCGGTAATTGCTGGGGCGAGCACCTATTGGTGTTCAATGCTTCACAACGCACCAATTGAAATGAACTCCAAAAGTCGTAGGACTTGGCAATGCGCAGCAAGAAGTTACTTGGACGCTTGAGCGTCGTCAAAGTTGGACATCTCGCCAAGAATGGGATTGTCGTGCGATCGAGGAACGCGTCGTTCGGTGTTTGTTTGAGGCAGTGAGGCTTGAGGCACTCGCATTGGAAGGCAAAGCTAAAGAACATAATGAATGGGATGGATGTGTGTCGATGTTTGTTCATGGTCTGTCATGAGTTCTATTATTTTGATAAATAAAGGCTTCAGTGAACAGCCAGAACTGCAAAACGGGACATTTCCATAGCGAACAACGCTCCTCTTTAGACGTTAAAACTGGGAAAATCAATGAGGCGAGTCAATTTACAAAACTTGAGCTTTCTTGAGGATTTAACTATTGCAATTCAGATTTATATATTGATCAGCGTTATCTATTGTACACATGACGAGGCTGTATTTAAAGTTTTTCATTTGATTAGCCATCAGGGCTTCGACGAAAATGAGCTTAAATCTACCATTTGGGCCAAAAACTACTTATGCCACATCCAGCCTGTTGTATGTCTAGAATTTTGCTCGAGTAAAAACACAGCATTTTTTTGTTCAGAACAATGCACATAACGTTGACGTAACTCCACACTCGCGCACACACACACAACACACACACACACACACACACGCGCGTAATGAGAGCGAGTGTCCGCTCAACAGTAGACCAACAATGGAATGAGGTAGCTGCCTCTAGTAGCTTCAGAATTCTTTGGTATCAACTCAACGAAATGCCTTCAAATAGTATGTAGGTTTTTGCTCATTATCTTAACTTTGTGATTTTTTGAGGGAAGACGATGGTGAACTGTTGTTACTTGTTAACTAACATGAGGTAGCACTATCGCCTGTCGGGTCAATTGTCTTGATTACTATTCTCTTCGCTCTTCAAAGATTTTACTCCAGTTTTTGTTGCCTCGACCTGAATAGCATGACTAGGTTAGGCTAAACACTGAAATGTAGAGTTTGAGAAAGTAATTTTACCTTTAATATAATTAATGTAATTTTAAATAATTAATTAGAGATAAAATAATTCATGACTATAGGTTAGGCTATGCACTGAAATGTAGAGTTTGAGAGAATAATTTTACCTTTAATTTAATTAATGTAATTTTAATTAATTAATTAATCAATTAGAGATAACAGAATTTACATACCTTTAATGTAATTAATCTGATTTTAATTGATTAAAGGTAGAGTAATTTCACCTTTAATCATCGTTTGATGTCCTTTTAGGAAGAAGAGGAATTTTTAGTAATTTCACTCGCTTTGACAGCTAAGAAAAGTGATGAAGAGACACACAGGAATGAGTGGCTTGCTGTACGCTGAGAACGGAATTCGGACTCATTTCTAAACACTTGTCAGGAGTTTTGGTTCTTGTTTCTGTCCTGAAAATGTGCAATTTTTTACTCAGTCTAGGGTGAATAAGAAGTTACATTGATGGCATTTACCATTATTG
Source organism: Platorchestia sp. MABIK (assembly GCA_014220935.1). Lineage (NCBI taxonomy): Eukaryota > Metazoa > Arthropoda > Malacostraca > Amphipoda > Talitridae > Platorchestia > Platorchestia sp. MABIK. Next base: position 52,246 of record JACJUY010000868.1, on the reverse strand, counting down.
ATGGCAATAGTAAACGCCAAGAACTTCACTGAGCTGCGTATTGCGCACTGAACAGCTTCTACAGATGGCTATTTTATTCGGACATGATTCTTTCAGATCATTGATACTTTCACATGATACTTTCAGATCATTTTAATGCTGAGTCCAACATGCATTGCACTCCGAAAATTTCCCCCACACAGTTTATAATTTACCTTTTAGTATTCCTGTTTTGATCATCCTGTGAGCCTAATTACGCGAAATATAGTTATCTTAAAAGTTACTTTTTGCGGCATAATATCTTGGTCTTTTCTGAAATTTTGAGGCTAATTTTATTTTCATTTCTTACACGAGTCAAAACACCTAAATCCCTGCTAGCGCCCAAGATTTACTGGATAAATTCAGTTCTTTTTTTAAGCAAAATTTAAATGAAGAACCTGTTCTCTCGAAGTGAAAATGCAATTTCAAAATGTGAGAAGTTATCCGAGGCAACGATTAATTATAATGATATTGTCGTTACTTTCTAATGTAAAATTGTCGAAATATTGGCACGGTCAGCACTCGGTGTCAAAGTAAATACGACATAAATTATCCGACAGATTTTTAAAGTTTACAGGAAACAATTTTATGGACCATTTTTGCTACATTTATCTGGCTTACACAATGCTCGTGTTTTGTGCAATATTTGTAGCAATTTACTGGGAAAATAGAATAGAAATAATTCATAATTCCTAGATGTTACTTTGGTTTCGCATTGTGGAGTTAAACTACCATGAATTCGAGGAAATTTTCGAATTTCAGTTTTTTCATTGTTATTGCAACTAGGCTAACGAAAATGCGTTCAGATTTGTTAAATTGAATTCTGAACACATTTGCTTCTATAAAAGTTAAGGTTTTTGCGATAGAAAATTTCGATTTTCGCAAGTTATTGTGCGTACATGAAAACGTAGGAACGTTTCTATTTTCAACTTAGAACGTGATTTTGGTCACATTCAACGCGGAATAAATGTGGAAACAGCGTAACGAAACGGAATTTCATTTTTCGATTCCAAATTGAATTTTTATGGTGAAAAATGTTTGAATTTTTAGGACGAGAACCAACATTTTGGACGTATGTATCAATAACTTTAGTTCTAATTCGAAAGTCAAAAACAGCCTTCGTTACGCTATTCCCACAGTAATTGTTCGCACAACAATTCATTTTCTTTTGCGAAAATCGAAATTTTGTATAGAAGAAACTGTATTTAAAATTCAATTCAACATATCTGTGCGCATTTCTGTTAACCTAGTTGCAATAACAATGAAAAAACTGAAATTCCAAAATTTCGTCAAATTCTAAGTAGTATTTCCCCTTAACTAGCATAATGTTTTTCGCACACAAATACGTTTTAGGAATAAATAAGTATGCCTACAATATATTTTCTTTTGAGACAATTTTTTAAGTTTCACAGATTTCACCTAAATTTTATTTTTCAAGTCCAACTTAAAATGGCTGAGTATTATCTGTTTGATTTTTCCAATATAATTTCCTGAACTGAGCAGAATGAAACTTTTCAATGTATAACTACGCAGTTTAAGGTACTAGCATCTAAATGCGTGAAGAGTTAAATTGAGTTGTGCGTAAAAATTCTAATTTACTTCTGATGCAAAAATTCGAAATGAAATGCTGAAAAATGACGTCGCAGGAAAATTTGTTCTGTCACAACTTACATTCCCTCGACTCGAGTGAAACACTTCCGGAGTGGACATGATTCTTAACCCAGCAGCAACAGCAGAATTTTACTTCCGTACACTCACAAAAGTAGCGCCAAATTCCAGCAGTAATGTGTTTATTTCCAAAGCATTAAGGAGTGCAACGGTTTGTTGCACTTACGGTAGACACATGTCGGAGTTCGGCGAGGTCTTTCAAATGACCTCTCTTTGCCCAGTACCCGAGTGGTGGTCGTACGGGGTGGTTGTGTAGCTCGCGTGTCCCGCTACCACGCCACTTTAGAGGGGCCTTTGCTGGTGCCAGAAAGTGTCTCACCTTGTTAAAGTTGACTCGAACTTCCCTGGATCTATTTCCTGTGCTAAATTAAAATCTTCAATCGGGAAAAACATGCATCGAAAGTTTTCTTTTCGAGAAAACTGGTATTTTTGAGCATGCGCAAATTGTGGCTATTTGTAATTAAGGGTTATTCCTTCTATCGTGCTGAACTTGAACTGTTTGAGCTAATTTAATTCGAACATTGACGAGAGTTTATCAAAGTTGGTAAAAGAAACCTGAAAATGGAGAATTATATCAACAGTGAATAAATGAACATTTCGAATGAATTTCATTTCAAATCATTACTCAGTGAATCATTTAGCAAAAGACAAATAATGTTGACCGGAGAATTTTTGGGACATATTACGAATTTAGCTGAATTTAAGTGTTTGGTTAATAAAAAAGAGAATTTTCATGACCCGCTCGTGCAGGAGGGCATTGTTTTCGGTTTCGAATTTTGTAAGAGAAGAAGAAAAAATGAATGTACGCATGAAATGTGCGCATTTCATGCGACCCAACGGTAGTTGTTGAGGAGAATTTCATAATGCTAATGACCGACCAGCAGTCACTAACTCAATTTAATAAATCCTCAATGCAAGCTAAATGAAGGCACGATCCTGTTAATGTGTGACATTTTCAAAATCGCTCACTACAATTGACTTTAAACTTCAGTCGAACATTGTATTTCAGTTTAACCTATCACAGGAAACGTGTTAATTAACCGACGGAGTTTCAGCAACAGCACAATCCGTATTTGCGGAATCAACCTCACGAGAGCGCAAGGTTATGCTCGAAACATTGTGAGCGAATTTCTTTAGATTTGCAGACAGTATTTCATGAGCGGTTGAGAGTGGGATTGAATAGCTACAACTTCTCAATGTGTCATAATTTCCGTTCAGAATTCAACTGTAATTTTGAGGTAGCTGCGTGGGAAGATTTGTAACGTCGCAATGAATGCCAAATTTTATTTTAATACTGGAATTAATAGTCAAAGTTCAATTGATATTGAAAAGTAAATGAGAGATTCGCTTGTTCATACACCAAAAAATACTCGAAGTCAAGAACACACAGAAATAAGACGTGAGTCATTTTAAGAGACAAAATAATCACTAGGCTTCTTCATCTAACGTCTTCCGAATGATAATTAATGAAAAAGTCTTTGAACATCTTGTCATATATCTTGTAAAGGGAAAGAGCTATCGTAGTATGAGAGTAGTTATCATTCACGCATTTACTGTTTTCGAAATACGGTGGGAACACCGTATTTCGAAAACAGTAAATCTATTAATTAAATTTGGGTATGTGCCTCTCTGTTTTCGTACACCGTATTTCTGCTTATAAATATAGTTGATGGTATAGGTATATACTATAGGTATATACTTCCAATTTTTGTCAACCGTATATCTACCTATTAACTTTGAAAGTAAACACCACAGTTTTCGTACCCCGTATTTACATCAACTATATTTAGGTATATGCTTCCCAATTTTCGTCAGCGTATATCTTCCTATTGTCTTTAGATACATGCTTCACAGTTTTCGTATGCCGTTTACCCACTTACATACAGTATTATACTTGGATGTGTGCGTCTCAATTTTCGTACACCGCATGTCTTCCTATTATATTTTGGTAAATGCTTCTCAATTTTAATAATCTGTATATCTACCTATAAGCTATCAATAGTTTTGGATCTCATCCCGTCTTGTGAGATAAAAATGCGGTATTTTGTTAAAGAAATGTTTACAAGCAGTTGAACATCCCCAAACCATCTAGAACTTTTCCTAATACCAGAAATTTTCTTGTTTCCCGCGTAATGGCTCGCTTGCACTTAAGCTGCCTTGAAAAGAACTCGTCTTTACTTTTATGTGCAAACAAAAAGCACTACCAAGACTTATAATGGATTGGCTGATTTTTTAGCATCAATTTATATTTCAATCATTTAAAGATAAATAGACTGAATTGTTTTATTGACTCTTTTTCCGATTAAAATTCCGTGCTATTATGCTGAGCATTGAGTACTTTTGCCATGCATTGTTAGACTTGTATTACTGATACAAATCAACATGAAATTTGGTTATTTTAGTGCACTATCTTGGAAATTTTCAACCCATCTCATAGAAAATTCTTCGAAATTTCATGGTTGAAATCATGTTTTCTTTCAATTTCATCTGTGATTTCCCTGTGCTAATCTTTCAACAGCAGAATGCCTAAGACTCAAACTTTGCTAACGAACACCGAATTTGAGCTAGAAAGTCCATGGCACTTATTCGGCTGACTTTAGAGAAAGTTGATTAGCATTTTACGCCCTGAATTCTTTACACAACCAGTGAGAGCGCTGCGAACTATACGTCGCACACACACACACGCAGTTTGTTCAATAACTTAAGTATAGCAAGCAAAACTGAAGCAACTATGAAATCTGCTTGAAGAAAGCATGTACCTAAATCATCGCATTCATTTGCTAGAAGCTCTGCATGCGATTTAGTACATAAGATGCTTCTATTTTGTGTGACGAATTCGTCACACTCGGTCGTAAAGGGCTAATTAGTGCAATGAAGACAAAACGATGGTTGAAGTGTGAGGTAAGAAATTAAATACCTTTTCTTCACATAGATATGGAATTTACATGTATGCTCAATACTCGATCGAAAGTTGTGAAATATTACTCAGTTTGGATGACGACATCCAATTTTAGAAAAAGAAAATTGCTCATCGTCTGAACACGCTTCGTTCAAAGAAAATAACAATAATAATTTTTAGGACTGATGAAGACAGATTTATTTGCTCAAATTAGCTGAGTTCGGCATAAACAGTTTTACCGATTTTGGAAATACCGTGAACACACCTTTGAATTCTCAACATTTTTGCACTCATATCACCGTTGTCACAACCTCTGTCAGTAAACTGGCTCTGGCGTCAGGTTGTCGCCGAACGTCAGAATGAGGAAGGAACCGCCACTTGTCAGTGAATGACACATTAAGAAGCAAATTTAACAAGAAACTCAATACTCTATTTTAAGCATTTTTTGAAAGAAGACAACGAAGGAGTCTGGAGACACTAAAAGGCCAATCCAACATTTCTGTAGTAATTTCTTTAACATTTCTGTAACTTTTTTGCAACAGTTTTGTCATCATTTCTTTAGTTATAACAGTTAATCTAATATTTCTGTAGCTATTTCTGTAACATTTTTGTAACCATTTCTGAAACGTTGCTGTAACTATTTCTTTAATTATATCTAACATTTCAGAGCACTCAGCATTCTGGCTCATCTAGGTTGTAATAATTTCGTATCAAAGTTGAAGAAAGGATGGTAACTTATACCTGGATTCCATACAACTGGCAACATGATGTTCTATGACCGATACGTTTAGAGTTAATTTCTTAATCGTGAGCGTGGTTAATCTGCAACACTTCGTTTAACCCTCTCAAAAAAAATCGGCGAAAATATGTTTTTTAGCTTTAGATATCATAACCACGAGTTGGAGTTTGGTGTAACCCTCACGGCCACGTGCTCTATAGACTTGATTATTGCGGGAACTTACAGAAATTATACTTTATCTTCTTTGTTATAGAAACTTACTCTCTCATTCTATAATTACCATAATTCTATCATTCAATAATTGAAGAATGATAAAGAAAAGTTCACATGTTCATCACAGAAAAAGTTTAATTGTACATTTGACGCTTGAAAATTTTATTTTTTCAAATTTTTGTGCGTTTTTGTATACAAATGAAGTTGAAGTTGTCTGGCTCGCGTATGAGCTGAAGGATAAAGTAGTTGATCAAATCTCACTCCGTTTCCCGTGAGCCCCATTTCGTATTTTTTTAATTAAATTTGGTTTTCAACTTTTCTACTATTTACCTTCATTTCTTGTAATTTAAAATAAAATCGCCGTAAAATGATGGAATCTGAAATTTTCCAAAGAACGAAATAATTGTTTGCGCATTCAAGTTTCAAATGTTGATAAAACGCCTTTAATGTTGTAATATAAAAAACTGTCGTTAATTCGTTTACCTACAAGAACGTTATTCTCTACAAAATTCACAGAATAATTTCATAATGTTGTTTTTTGATATTCAGTGACATGTAGTGTTTAAAAACTTTTGATTGCTCATTGGGTATAACAGGATTTCTAAGACACCCACTCAACACCAAGTTTTGTATTATTTGCAGAGACGCTAAATTTTGAAAAATTGTTCTTTGTTGGCGGGCTTAACGTTTTCGAATGAAATACGAGTATGTCCATCCACTTGAACGTTAATTTTACATCGTTTCTTAAGATGCTAACAATTGAAAATTTGTTCACTGTGAGCGTGCTTTGCGCTTTCAAATGAAGTACATCCATTCACTCTAACTCAAAACAAAATCTGCGTCGTTCCTGTCGTCGCTGGCAACTTTGCAACGCTATTTATGATATCACAAACGAGTGAGAAACTGCATGGCCACTTTCTCCAAATGATTGTTCCGTATACTGCCTGAGCCAGAATCAATAAAGGTAAACTATTTCAAGACCCCTCCAACATCATTGGCACAATTCCATAGAGACGGTCCAAATTTTGAGTTTTGGTCGTGTTTTGAATAGCGTGCATATGTTAAGAGTCGACTTTATCCTCGTTGGCAGTAATGCCATTTCAGCGACTGCTCCATTTGGCAGAGATGATGTTTACAAATCGATTTGGGGGAGCAATTTTGTTTTCGCTACGGACCCAATGGGCGAAAGCAGCCAATGAATACCAATAGAACTCCGCAGATCGTTGTCTGATGCGTCTCGCACACCCCAATAGAATTTCAGGTCGTCTCGCCCGTATCGATAAAGCGTGACAGAGTGACAGGTGGCTGATCGACCGTGCTGTACGGCTGGGAGAAGTTGCTTTTCAAATCGGTCATGAATAATTCCGTTCGACGGCAAAAGGAAATCAAACTGCGAGCATGTTTCTGTATTTCTCTATGTTTACCATGCGCAAATACAATGAAACTGACTTCCAATCGCAAATGTAACGCAAAGATTGGTCATGGCGGCCTATTTATCCTTCACGAGTATACTCTATGAAGTCAATCAATGATTAATAAATCGAAGTGCCATCACAAGCGGCACATGTTGAGAAACATATTCTTATTTGTATTGTAAAAAAAAAAGTATTATGAGTCAATGGTGATCGAGACATTGTTAGAATTATTCCAATAATATACTATGCACATAGTGGTCATTGAAAATGGAATATGTTCTCAGATTTGATCGTAATTTTGGTATTTTAGTGTCGATGTGAATAATTTTTTTTGTAGCAAATAATAGGGAAACAGAGAACTCAGAGCCAGTCCTAACAATTTTCTTCGCTAATTTTGGAAAGACGTGGGCCTTATATACAGTCCCGAAAATATTTTGCGTTGTTGCAGATGAAAAATTTATAATTTTCGCATAAAGTTTTCCTCACGTTGCGTGTCAAGAAAGCAGCTTGTCTCCATAAACAAAACATGTTAAATTACCGTTTGTTTTTTGCCTCTGAGTTGCAGACTATTGTACGGCTGGTGGTGTTGCTTCCGAGGTGTATAAATGATACATCCCTTACAAAAACAGCAAGCATTTAAATAATTTCATTGCCAGAGAAGGAGGGGTTTTCATAAAATGTTTTATAGATAATTTCAGGGAATTTTAACTTACCTCATCGAAGCGAGAAAGATCTGCATTGGGACTTACATATTAACCTAGTTGTTACTCGAACAAGTTTTTGTGTATTGCATTCGCTGACAATTTGAACATTGCTCTTCATAGCTTCAACTAAATTTGTCGCAAATAAAAATTTTCAACGTATAAATTAGCGCGAAATTTTGAGTTAGAAAGCTGAAAAATGAGGTGCATGATCCTAGAAGCCTTCACTAAATCATTTTGAACATAGGATAGTTTTTATCCCTTCTGAGCAGCCTCACCATTTTATTTTCACAAATATTATCCACATTCTTTATTTTCTCAGCGACATTTTCTGTTTTCTCCGCAAAATTCTCTATTCTCGATGATATTCTCCATTTTAGAAAAATAAATTTTTAGTTAACGTTTCTTATTAGCTATTTCCTATTTACCTGAGAGTCTGAGCATTTTGTACGGTTCATTCATTCATTTCTCATTCGACACATTAGTTCACACTTTTACCATCTTTTATCTTTGAAAAATATCAAACTAATAAAGATATCGTTTATACACAGTCATAGAAATACACCATTCAATGCTATGTTTCGAACATTTACTAAATACGTCTCTTTAACAGAACAGCACCACATTAAAAAAAGTACTCAAGGTGGCGTATAACTCACCCCTTCTTATATCCTACATAGGTAACTACCGTCGCTAAATCGCGCTCCATGCTTCGTTCAGTCCCCTTCATTTTCCATTTTTATGTGCTATCTAAGGTGTAAATATCAAATCATTTTTTAATTTTTTATATTTTTCCAGATAAGGGGTAAAAGTTGAATTCAATTTAAATTTTTTACATTTTTTACTTAAGGTGTAAATGTCGATCCATTTTTAATTTTTTACAGTTTTTATACAACGAGCAAATGCCGAATTTCGAGAACTCTAGTTTCACTTTGCAGTCTCGGAATTCGAATTACTATCCAAAATTTTAAAATTCATCCCTACCCGACCACTCCGAGTTCTTCATCAGAAAATTGGCAAGGCTTGACAAATTTCATCGACTTGCGTGAAAAATTACTGCTGTGTTAAAGACCTGTTTTCACTGATTTCAGGTTATAGTTTTTATGGTAACGTATCTTACAATTTTTTAATACTTCTCATTTATTGAATGGACACAACAATTTGCTGCATCAAAGCATAATTTGTGTAATTATTTTCTAACAAACATAATCTTCGAGGTCGTCGGTTTTGCACGAAATTAGCCAAACTATGCTATGCATTCGAAACATTTTTACATTTTACTTTTTCAGCATCATGTCGAAAAATGTTTCCTTTAAATCAAAATTCTAGCTTTAAATGTTTTTATTTAGCTGAAAAGTAATGTACGGAATTTGACTAAAAAGTAATTTCGAGCCCACAAATGTGCATTAACTAGGTGCAGAACGTTGAAAATGATTAACACAATCGCAAGCATCAACAGGAAACATTTCATTCTATTCAGCCTAAGAGAAGATAAAAATCTCTAAGGAAAGCCACGAGAAATAAAATTTGATATTATGAGCGTTGAAATTTTTAAGCCTTTCGTTAGCGACTGAAGCAGGGATCAGTTCCTACAAATCATAGCAACTGAACATCATTAGTACATGAAAGTACTCCACGCATATCAGTCACTACTTGCAGTACAAATGAACTGATTAAAAAAAGAGTTCTGAAATACAAAGCCCCTAAATGAGACAGTATTAGTCCACAATTTTCATGTTTTCAGTATTTGTCTTGAGCATTACTTACTCAACGAGATTAATTAGTCCATCATTTTTAAATTATTAATATCTCTCTTGAGCATCGACTGCATTAGTTCACAAGTTTCGTGTTTTTAATAATTCCCACAAACATCACCAACTAATTGAGACTGCATTCGTCCACAAGTGTCATATTTTTGTATTTATCACGAGCATTACGCGCATCACTTACTAAACGAGACTGTATAAGTCCACAAGTTTCACATAATGAGTTTCTCTTACGAGCATCGACTGCATTAGTTCACCAGTTTCATGTTTCCAATATTTTTCACAAGCATCACTAACTAATTGAGACTGCATTAGTTCACAAGTTTCATGTTTTCAACATTTCTCACAAGCATCACTAATTAATTGAGACTGCATTCGCCCACAAGTTTCATGTTTTCAACATTTCTCACAAGCATCACCAATTAATTGGGACTGCATTCGCCCACAAGCTTCATGTTTTCAATATTTCTTACAAGCATCACTAACTAATTGAGGCTGCATTCGCCCACAAGTTTCATGTTTTCAATATGTCGCACAAGCATCACTAACTAATTGAGACTGCATTCGCCCACAAGTTTCATATTTTTAGCATTTCTCACGTGCATCACAGGCTGAACTCGTCTAATGAATACCAATCAGCTTGCTGGCTGGAGCGTGATGCAAGAACGGAGTTAGGCTGTAGAAAATGAGGCACTAGAATTCGAAGTCGCCGCCTTGGACCCAAAATATTCCACGTGGCGCGGAGACCGCGTCAAAGAAAAAATGCTATTCTATCATGAGCCTACAGTGGAGACTAATTCAATTTGCATATATTCCAGTAGTTGGGAACGAATAAAGTGATCAAATATCTAACACAAATGGGAACGAAAAATATTTTAACACCCGTGCCTACATTGAAGCTGATGCATAACTATCAGAACCATTTCTTTTGAAACTTCCTTTACAGAAAAGCATTCTCTCACTCACAAGACCTAAATATGGCAGCGAAACAATCCCTCAGCGTATAAAACTTAAATTTCACTTTAGAAATGAGGAACAGCTAAGCTCACCAGGAAACATTACACAGTCAGGAGAATATCGGTCGAAAGGTGACTCTCATGTTCTTGCAAGGAGGCACGATATCTTCAATAACTTTATCTGTATCTTTATCTGTATTATTCTGTCTCAAATTGTATCTAGAAGGGCGAATTTTGCAAAGCCATTTATGATGAATAAATCCCAAATGGCTATCCTAATACTCTACGTTGCCACCCACGATCGAAAAACGTATAGAAATAAAACTGAATGTTTCCAAAAGTAAATTTAGAAATGAATCTCTCTATGATTCAAAGTCTGTAGTGTCTCCCTGCCTTCTGCCTACGATGAAGTACGTAGAGTATAAATGAAGTATGCATAATGAAAAAACGACGCTATGATTTCTCATAGAACAAATTTGTTCCCTTCGATGCAACAAATTGATTGTTATTTTGTCTCAACCTTCATGACAGCTCTCGCATCAGTGACGTAAATTATAATTTTCGCAAAATGTAGGTGATATCAGATTGGTTCTTGCCATTAGCCCTGACACATCTGAGCCATTTTCGAAAAGACGTAAAAACTTGATTTTTAGAGCAAAATATTTATACTGGTTGCCTTAGCGTGAAAAATGTCCCCCGAAGTAAATAATCATATAGTTGATGCATACAAATAAATCAAACTATAGAATTTTAGATACAACCACATTTGTGCATTATTGCATTCAAATGCATCGTTAAGCAACGAAGAAAACAACCCGCAAAAAAAGGAATTTACGTAAACTCTATGCAACATGCAGAGGAGTTGACGCAAAACTGTTTTGAAATTTCCTGAATATTGAAAAATTTAACAAAAAAATTCTTCAGGTTATGATCTGGGCTTGGCATAGTGAGGAGATCAATTACCTATATATGTTCTCTTAGTAGTATTACTCAACCAACCATGAATAACCTGAGGTATTCCATTATATTTTCTCTGAATTATGTCAAAAACGCTCAAATATTTCCGATGTAAAAGCAACTCGCAAACAGATGTGCAACGTTTAAGGCCATTAAGCGCGTCAAGAACCCTGAAAGTAACTTTTTAAAGTTGAGCCGCACGCCACTCTGAACATCATGAACCCAAAAACATATTAAAGCCACCCCCTTTAAACATTATTGTCGCTGTAGTACAACAACTCGGAGCAGCGATAACAATGCAGAGATACATGCGTCATGGCAGCTTTTACTGCAGCTTTCTTGCACCGTGTTCGCGCGTGTTATTCCGTCAGTCAACTCCACTGATCGAAAACAGATCTAAGTGGGCGGCTATACTGCAATGCCCCCTATTGGCATATCCTATCTTCTGTTGTATAGTTTTCTCGGTATTAAATTTCGAGTGGCTGAAATCGATTTTCGATAAAACCAGACCTTCTGACGCAATGACTGTTCTAAATCAACCTTAAAGTTTCATACTGCACTAAACCACAGAAGACCATTGGAGATATTGCGCCGATTTTTATCTAGGAAATACACAAAGTCAGGAGAAACCATGAAAAAGATGCAATGGTGATTGAAAAAGAGGATAATAAGAGGCACATGATCATCTAGAGTACGTTCATGAATAATCTCAAGCTCTGTGCTTTCAAAAAATAAAACAACTCATCATGCTTTTCATAGGCGAAGAGATGGTCTAGGTCTAGGAGAAGTCTTCGTTTTGCGCGTCGGAGACATCCCGCAGTTTTCTGGTTTGTGGACTGATGAGAAATTCTTCGCCTTTGAAGCAGTCCATAATCGACAGAATGATCGGGCATCGACGAAAATGTTGGAAGAGTTTCTGAAAACGGAGGGCATCATCCAAACCACAGAAACTTTCGCCTGGTTTGGAGTGGACCGGTTGGCATACGTCATGATGTAGAACAGCACCTCCATTTCAGTTGAAGCTGATTGAAACATCAATTGCACCTTCATTTGACAATGCTGAAAAAGAAGAGATTCTAAAGATTCGGGAAGAATAAGAAATAGTCACACGGCATTCCATTAGGATCGAGCGACATCCCAAAATGCCAAAAAAAATTCAAATCATGTTTTCCTAAAATTTTAAAAATTTTAACCCAAAGATAATTTGGCCCCTGCCTCTCCACATTTGAAACTGAAGTGCTTCAGGGTGTGGCTCATTTCAGAGCAGAGGGTCGGAAAAACTCGGAAAAATATTGATTGCGCAGTATTGGAAGTCCTTGATTTCACCATATTGATTGCATGCGAGTAAAATTCATCCACTCGATGAAATGAATTAAAAAAATTTGTTCACATTTCGAATCTGGAGATAATCTATCTCTGATAACGAGACCAAACCAACGCTAGAGGCAACATCGTCATTTAGCATCGATTTCAGCGACTTACTGAAGCGACTTTCATCATAAAATAAAAGTGATGACATGTGCCTATGAATTGCTCCTAATTTGAAAATTCACTGTTCTCTGTGATGTGAGATGATTGTTCAATAGAAGATGATAAAGGTAATTAGAAAAAATGATGCCTCCAAATCACATCTTCTTATGAACACTTGTGTGTTCAAATAAAATCTTACACACATATATACATCTATTATTCCATGCAGCCCATTTTTTCTCGTAGAATTTAGAAATATTAAATTTGGATATTAGCCTTCTTCAGATCTCGAATACGTGAACAAAATTTAAGCTAGGTATTAAGAAACGGAGAAAATTTCAAATGTTCCTTGTAATAATTTTAAAATTTAAAAGTCACACAGGATAATATATACAAACTCATAAGCTTGGGTTTATGTGTCCACATTAAATTCATGTGACTTTGTGAATCCTTTTGTTGTACGCTTCAGAGCTCAACGAGCTAATTTTAATTTTTGCGCTAAATCTTGAAATGAATATTCTTAATATTTTGTTTAAAATATCGATGTTCTGTAATATTCGATAATATGAATACCCATCAAAAAGTAAAACTTTTTAGGAACAGCGGCCTGATCCGACAAATTGAAAAATGACAACCTTTTCATTATGATTTGCGTAGCATTCTGAGGAACTTCCGATGGAATTACAGCTTTGATTGGTCATTTAATTCTATGGTGAAATTGCACAATATTTAGTTTCATTGTAGAATGTATACTCATAACAACAAGACGTGGCGTTTAGCATCCAAGTCTGAGCTATAAAGCGTTATAAAAAAAGACGTCACAGATAATTTTATTTCCGTACCTTCATCTGTCTCATGATTTATTCCACCCCATGAGCTGGTTCGCTATCCTGCAGGTTTGTTTCCCTTCTCATTAGGGCCCGAGAAACATACTCTAATGTGACATGCAAAAGTGTTCCTTGCATACTCACAGTAAATGAAAGCAGTGCAAAGCTCGCAGATCATTTTAATTGAGAGCGAGGGCCGTGAATCTAATCTAAATGTGCTTGCGCGTAAAATAGAACACGTTACAGAAATTGGGGCTGCTTCTGTGCTCTGACATATTTCAAGAAAACTTGGCTGGATCTTTGCAGGACATATCGGGTCATCTTTCAAATGCAGCAGTGAAGACATTAATTACCTCGTTGAATGCTACTCATTAGCGCTGCTGGAATTGAGAAGACCCACGAATGGCGCTGAGCAGATATCCACCAGAGTCAGAAATCCACTGCCTGCCTAAATTGACAGCGACAGACAAACTTCGTTTAGAACCTCATAGAATTGCTAATGAATTCTCTGAACTTCATTATTGTTTTTACCAGTAATTGAACAGCAGAATCAATCACCATAGGTTTGCAGAATTTATGTATCTTGCTTTAAACGGATATGTAATTCACAGCCTTTTGCTGACTGAAAGCCTGAAGACAAGCTGTTTCCTGAATGGGTGTATTGTTAGACTTCAGTAGATGTATCATGATTGCATTTCAGTTGGAAGGGAACGGCTAATTTAATTGCCAATCATGCCCCGAACGTTGTGATTTGATCAAGTTTCAGTTTCTATTGCGCAGCGAACTTTGTTTCAATGAAGTTTCAATTTTTACATGCACTGAACGTTGTGTTTTGAAGTTTCAGTTTCTAACATGTAGTGAACTTTGTGTTACGACGAAGTTTCAGTTTTGTACATGTCTCCGAACTTTGTGCACCGATAAAGTTTTACGTTCTATCACGCACCGAACATTGTGTTCTGATGAGGTTTTCATCTCGGGTTGAGAGCTCAGATTAACTTCTCCGTTTATCCTGATCCTCTACGTTGCCATCTACAAAAAACGGATAGAAATTTAACTGAGTGTTTCCCCAAGTTGATTAACAAAATGTGAGACAACACATTGGCTTGCAGAAACGTCTCGTTATAAAGGTTTTATATGTACATAGTTTGTTCATATACCACTTCAGGTTTAACTTGCTATATTTATCTTAGTATGCATAATTTCCACTTTCGGACTAGAGCAACTAAGATCGAAACAGTGAAATGCAGCAAGACAAATCATGTTATATCACCAGTAGCGGACGTAAAAATATATTTCTCAATCCAAGTTGAGACAGAAATGAAAGTAACACACGGACATTTATTGGAAGATCCACTTTCCTACCGCCAGGGTGTATATAGCCCTACAGTTGGTTGAGGATAGTTGCAGGTTTACGAGTGTCACGCCACAGTTCAGTAAGTTCATCAGTGAGATAATGATTTACGGAGTATGCTCTCGACTCAGATTTTGTGAAAGACCTTGAATCGACTCTTTTTTTTACTGGAATCACCGTTTCAAAATCGAAGAAAATACAAAGTTTCTGAGAAATGTTTCATTTCATTAATCAATTGCTTGTTCTTGTGTACCTTTTGAATTATTATTTCGTAGCATTTCTTCAGACACTATTATAAAATTCATTGTAAAAGTTTACTTGTAAAAATATTCACACTCTCTATTTGATTTGATCCCCCCGTGAGACAGGCATTGGTACGAATGGTGCTGAAGACTACGAAAAATATCTTCAAAGTGAAAGAAAAAGAGATCGGCATGAAGAAAAGGTCGTGGCAGAGCACACAATGGGAAACATAATGCGTCAAAAAACGCGAAATTTAATTTGAGAAATCAAGTTTTTAGTTAAAACGAGAGACATGTGTTATTATGAAGTTGAAGGAGCTAGCTAGGCTGCTTCTAGCTTTGTGTAACTTTCCATTCCTTATGTCGGAGATGAACTGGAATTTCGAGATCAGCAGCACGCTGATCTTAAAAAGGCAAGCTGTGGAATTTGTCTTGGAATATTAAACATCATTTTATTCGGGAAATAAATAATGCTTCATGAGTAAATCTTTGGAAATATTAATATTTTAAAAAGTCATGAACTGTGACAAATGTAAAACAAATTTCGCTTAAATTACTTTGATTTATACACACATTCAGTTTCCTATTATCGTATCAGAGGCAATAGAAAGTTACGCACATTTCTTTATCAATGTTAATGGATTCACATTATTGACTGAAATTTGATCATTTAGACATTAAGTATATGAAGAGAATTCTCAAAGATTTCATTTCTTTGCCATATCATCTGTGATAGTTCACCTTCGTTGATAAGATTGCTTGGTAAGCAAAATTTCAAACGAAAAATAGGAGAGCAATGTGCGGCCAAAAGTTTAAAAAAATATTAAGAAATACAATGCGCAAACGCTGCGTTCAACTATGCAAAGGTAGATTTCAATCACACACACGCTGATTGCAACAGCTCATAAACCAACTTCAACCACACACACGCTGATTTTAACCACACACACGCTGATTACAACAGCTCATAAACTAACTTCAACCACACACACGCTGATTTTAACCACACACACGCTGATCACAACAGCTCATAAACTAACTTCAACCACACACACGCTGATTTTAACCACACACACGTTGATTATAACCACTCATACACTAATTTCAATCACAAAATCCTGATTTAACCCCGCAATTGCTCGTTGTTGCCACTCATACACAAACTTCAATGACAAAAGCACGATTTTAACCATACGTTGCTGGTTTTAACCGCGCAAAAGCTCATTTTACCCACACAAATACCGTCTTTAGCTCTACGCAAACGCTTATCCGCAAACTCTGCCAGCCACGTACATTTGCACAGGTAGTCTGAACTTCTGAATCAGGCTCTAGACTGAACAATTACGGGAAATCTTAAAGTTCAATTTAACTGGCGGGCACGCGACAATGGAACTAAAGCCAACCCTGGTGTTGAGCAGTCAGTTGATGGGAGCAAATTATAGAAATAATGTTTAACTCACACGCGTATATATTTTGAGTAGTTTATGTATAGTGCATAGTGCGTATTCGTAGTGTATATTTGAGTTATACGTAAAAGCAGGGAGCGTTCGAGGAATGCTTGATTATTCTGGAAAATATATGTAAAGCCAAAGAAAAAATCACGTTTTCCTTTATTGATTGATTGATAAATTATAAGTAATAATTTCAGATTAGTCTTAGGCTATTAAATTTTTTCCTGTGTGATCAAAATTCCATATATGAAGCGTAGAAAGATGCACTAATTATTGTGAGCTCTTTTCAAACCTGGCGCTTTCTTTGCAACTTTTTTTCAGTAAAAATAATTGCTTCCACACAAAATATGATACATGAAACATACAAAGCCACGCATACATATTGATAAATGCTTTGCTCTAAATACGCTTCGGTGGAATATTGAAAAGGTACTTTTAAGAAATCCCATTTGCAACTCATTCTTCAATAATCCTTACCAGATGGCCCACAAACCTTCAATGGTCTTATAGACTTATCCATAATTTAAACTAACTGTGAATTATATTTTCACATCTACGTGTTTTCAGAAAAATTATCCAAACCATTGGTTATCGATTAGTTTCTTTTGATAATTATCTATTCAAACCTTGTCATTTCAGAAGCCCACGGACTTTAAGAAACACTGACTTGCTCTATTTAAAATTTTAAATCATCAAAAACTAAATAGCAGTACTGGAATGTAAAATAATTCACATTGAATGTAACACTGAAATTGGCAACAATATTCAGATACTTACACGTTGACGACGTATCGGGACATATGTGTACCACTTGGTAAATTGTTCATTTACGCGTCGGTATAAAAGAGCAGCATGTCAAGTATTTCACTACCATTTTTTTAAAAACGTATATTAGCGAATGAGATAGAAAATCATCGTGTAATTATATTTCTAAATTCTAATAAATAATAAAAATTTATGGGCGCGGTTAAGTACGTTCTTCAGTTCTGCCACTTGAAACCTTATTTCTTTGATCGTAGCAACCACCAAAAACATCGTCGACGCGTATAGAGTTGCGCATCATGAAGGTTGACTTGTTTGCCGCTGTTTCGTGTTGGACAACACCGCTGCAACTGACGACAGTGACAATCTCTACTCGCAGATTCAACAAATGACCGAAAGTACTTATATTCTATACATCTTAAGGTGAACCATCACAGATGATACGTCAAAGAAACGAAATTTTGAGAATTCTCTTCAAATACCTTGTGTCTAAATGATCGAATTTCAGTCAATAGTGTCAATTCATAAACATTGACAAAGAAATATGTGTAACTTTCTATTGCCTCTGATACTATAATAGGAAACTAAATGTGTGTGTAATCTAACCATGTATACTCTACTCATTACGGAAAATTAAAACGAGAATTATGAAAATTTTGAGCAGAAAAGGTCATTTCTCAGTTTAGAAGGATAATCTATCTCCTACTTTATTCACTCTATCTCTCTCCTTATTTACATAATCTGTCTTTTTTATTCTCTATAGTTACGGTGTAAATAACGAATTTCACTCATACTTTGAGGGGCTGATCAGCATAATTTAGGCCAAAATTTCCTTCGCATACGAATTGCAAATAAACTCAAAACTTTCATAGTTAATTTCATGTGAGTCATATGTTTCTCAAACAAATTTTGAAACCGAAAACTTATCAATTTCCTCCCATCGGTCCATGGCTAAAAATGGTAATGCTTTCCTAGAACGCACCATCCCGCTTCGCACGAATCACTTACACGGTGCAGCGGACAGTTTAAATTGCTTTCTATCAGCATGCTAATTTAAAGCTCGCAAAATTTCGACTCAATTGATGAGAAGCGTTCAAGGGCTTCAGCGTTGGCCATTTCATCGTCTGCAATAGTCGATAAATAAGGGCGTATTTTCGGCGTCGAGAGATTGCTAGTAATTGCAGCCTCTTTACGTCCGCAACTGCAATTGAAATTTATTAACCAATATTGGGTGGTTATTACCCTCCGTCCTCCTTCTCTTTACGTCCGCAACTGCAACTGAAATTTATTAACCAATATTGGGTGATTATTACCCTCCGTCCTCCTTTTGCTGTCGAGAGAAATTCAAAAGTGCAGTTCTCATCTGACGGGAGCAAGCTTATTACATCTCACTCTTCAAGGCAGTACTGTGGAACTCGTACCCTTAAATAGAGATGTATATTAAAATTGTGTTCATTTTACCCTTTGTGATGTGCGAAGGTTATTTTTAAGAGTTAAATTATGCCGTGTTCTTCAATGCTTGAAACTTCTTGGCTACTTAGTGGTACAAAAAAAACACACTACTAGCAGTGCTGTCTCGCATTGATGTTTATTACTTCTTTATTAGGCGAAAAAATGATTAAGCTGCTGTCACCAATAGGCTCCACGGGTGAACATTCGATCGATTAAACATAAATTTTAGAGATATGTGTGTGAACATCAGACATATTCGTTGCAAATTCTTACCGTTCGAAGAAATGAGAGTTGCCTTCACAAAACTTATGTCAGGCTAATCTTTTAAGAGGAAGCCTCTTCATTGAACATTGTTCGCTGATCACTCACCCCGAAGACCCAATATCGCATGTGAAATTTCGCCTAACAACATTGACCAGGATAGGTTAAACTGAAGTTCAATATTCAACTCCAATTTAGGTCAATTGCAGTAAGCTATTTTGAAAACAGCAAACATTAAATGGATCATATCTTCATTTAGCTATGATAAAGCATTTATAAGAATTGAGCTTTTGGCTACTTGTCGGTCAGCAGCCTAGTGAAAATTCGCTCCGTTTACACCGGCGTCTCACATCAGAACCAACGTGTTGAACCTTCTAACGTCCACATTTTTGGAGATTTCATGACCCTGGCAACTTGTCAGTAAAGAAAATGAAGAAAGAATTCTTCCTAAAGTTCGGTCAAGAAGACGGTCAAAAAATGATGAATCTCCATTTAAAAATGCTGAATCTCTTTCTTCGGTCACATAAGTTGTGAAATTTTTGTTTGTTATTTGACAAATTTTGAAAAATTTTCACTTATGAACAACCAACTGTATTTTGTTGTTTTTAATCAAGAGCGTAGAAATGCACTTAGTATCGGAGTTCAACAAGCGTTTAAAAGAGCACTTGGTATCTTTAATTAGGCTATTGATAGATTCATAATTTAATAATAATGAACGTATAGGTACCATTTTACTCTTAACTTTACAGTGGTGGAATTTCAATACTTTCCAGTATAATTAAATTAAAAATTGTGCACAGTAAATACTTGTTGTTGATAAAATAAAGCTACGCTTTATTTATGATTAGTTTACAAATGAAATTTTACGAAAATTTCATTCATTCTTCTTATAAAGCGTCAGACCACTTTTTTCCTGGTCACAAATTAAGCATGCAAACTGAAAATATCAAAAATGTTTGTTCGACAATCCCTAATAATGTATTATTCTTTTCAGGTACGCAAGTGTTATTGATAGCGCTGCAAGAGTGCCATGTTCATTAGAAGCACATCTCTGCGTATGAAGAAATGTCCATTGTCAGAAGGAAGGTGAAAAATAATGATATACTTCCGAAATCTCGTCTCTAAACATAACCCTGTTGACTGCATGCGAAAGGAACTTGCCTCTTGAATGACAGATCGCATTCAGAATGACATTAGTGTTCGGTTCAAGGACTGTCTTCCCTGTGGTGGCGTTTTTGATTTTCTCGAGGTGCGGCGCCATTGAAATACACTCCATTTTGAAGGTTGAGGGAACTCACAACATAATGCCAACGAAGCATCCAAGCGTTCACATCACTACCGAACCTCCGATACTGCCGGAGCCGCGTTTGCTGGCGTCAAAAAGAGACTTTGCGACCGCGCTTTCTGACAAACAAAGTCGGATCCAAACGCCCCCCTCTAAAGATCCGTTTCCCCCGGAAGTTTATGGTCCAACGTATCCCATGTATCCTCCGCTGGGCACCTTGGGACCATATGGCAGCAACTGGTTCCCTGAAGAGTATAAGAATAATCATCGAAACACAGATCGGTAAGCACGTGCCCTCTCAATTGACGTTCTGTTCTATATGTCGAAAAAAATGAAAGCTACAGAGAAGTATAGGTACATAAATCTTTGGAAGGATGGCTTGCTTTGGATCAAATACTTTATAGGTGTTTTAGAGAACAATGAGAGCAAGAAAATTAATAGAGTACTAGGTATTTAACGGAGGTTTAGCATTTTGTAGAGGACTAGTACATGCAGATGATTATATTGTTGATCGATGTGAGACGTATTGAAAGTTAGTTATTTTTAATTCTATCGAGCAATAGCTAGCTAAGAAAGAAAATTATGGCTAGGGGTACTAAAGGTTCTCATTAAAAGAAACACTGATGCAAAGTTCGTTCATTCCAAAAATAATTTTACTTCTAAACATTTCATGTTATAATAAACTTTTATAATTCAGTGCTATGAAAACAAAAGTTGTCCAGAAATTCAATCATTTATCCATGTTTAGTGAAGTCTGAAAATAATACATATGTAAATGTTACACTGGCACACACAACATATGGACATCCAAATAAATTCTTGCTTTGGTCAACACATTTCTAGGACAGCGTCGAGCAAGCTAGACAAGACAAAATAGAATAGAAAATAGCAACAGAAACTAGTCAAGTGCCTCATTCTCAGGTTATCCCCAAGTCGAGTTCCTTCAGACACCAATCATGCACGGGTGCTAACGAAGCACATTCACAGTCACCAATTTTCCCGCGCGAGCACCAGTGCCATCTGTGTTTGTTTATACAGGGGGAGTTTAAACAGGGGGAGGAATCACAGAATATTCGGGGAGAAGAATCACAGCCTATTCGGGAAGAAGAATCACAGCCTATTCAGGAAGAAGAATCACAGCCTGTTCAGGGAAAAAATAGCAGCCTATTTAGGGAGAAGAATCATAGCTAATTCAGGAGGAAGAATCACAGTCTATTCGAGAAGAAGAATCACAGCCTATTCAGGAAGAAGAATCACAGCCTATTCAGGGAGAAGAATCACTCCCTATTCAGAAAGAAGAATCACAGCCTATTCAGGAAGAAGAATCACAGCCTATTCAGGAAGAAAAATCAGTCTATTCGGGAAGAAGAATCACAGCCTATTCAGGAAGAAGAATCACAGTCAATTTAGTAAGAAGAATCACAGCCTATTCAGGGAGAAGAATCACAGCCTATTCAGGGAGAAGAATCACAGCCTATTCAGGAAGAAGAATCACAGCCTATTCAGGAAGAAGAATCACAGCCTATTCAGGAAGAAGAATCACAGCTAATTTAGGAAGAAGAATCACAGCCAATTTAGGAGGAAGAATCACAGCCTATTCAGGAAGAAGAATCACAGTCTATTCAGGAGGAAGAATCCGGCCTTATTCGTAACAGCAACTGCTTGGGCCGATTTCTAAGATACCCGAACTGCTCGTCCTGAAGTCTGAGAACAAATTTCATTTTCATATGCTGTCAATACACACTTTAGATGAGAAAACACCTACTGTGTCGAGATCTATAACCACGCGAAAATTAATTACTTTAAAACAAATAAAAAATCTATGTTTTTGTCAACTTTTTTATCAATTACACACCCTGACAAAAATTGTACGTGTTTTGCCAAATGCCAAACTGCGCAAAGCAAACTTCTCGTGTTCATAAATAACGTTACTGACAACGATATTTAAAAGTGTAAGCGCTTATTACGAACTTTAATTTCACGTATCATCGAAATAAAAAAATCATTTCTCGATTTCTGGATTAAAAAAAAATTTCGATGGACAGTTCCTACATATTGACGAATTCTGACAATTAAAATTGATCACCTAACTTTTTTACCTGAAATTATCATTTTTAGCATGATCATCTCCTTCAGACGTGATTCAAGCGTCAGTTACGAAGACACTGCAGTTATACTCATTAGTCATTAGTCATGCTCATTAATTTTGGCATTATTTCCCTAGGAAATGATTTAATTTCAGAAATTTAGCGTTAATTCAAGGACAAATCGTCCGGGATAAAAATCAGTGACCTTGATGCGTCAATCCCGGGTCTGAGATACAATACTTGAAACACGAATTTAGATTTTTTAACCACTGAAGATAAATTTTCACAAGAGGTTTTAACTTTTTGAAAACTGAAGGGAGATTTTCACAAGAGGTCTTAGTTTTCTTTGAAAACTGAAGAAAGATTTCGCAAGATATCTTAGCTTTTTTAAAAACCAAAGACAGATTTCACAAGAGATCTTGGCTTTTTTAAAAACAGACAGATTTTCACAAGAGGTCTTAGCTTTTTTAGAAACTAAAGATAAATTTTTACAAAAGGTCTTTCGACTTGACTGAGAAGAGTGTCACCTCATCGAACTGCAATCTGTGAAGTGCTCCAGCCCGCAGAACTTTTGCAGTTCCGACCCGACCACGTGACAGTTCGTTCTCAAATGTTTATTTCGCCTGCAAAGTTTTCACCCTCTTTAGTGCTCAGGTGGGAAACCTGTCTGTCTTTCCTAAGGGAAATGCTCTGACAAACTGCGCTTCTTTTACCAAGTATTTATTGGCATATCCTGGTAGTTTCAAAAACGAAAGAGTGAAATACTGCCGTTTTTTGGTTGTTTTAATGTCATCGAGGTATTTTTATCGACGAATTTCAATCATTTAGCAGACGCTAATTAGGGCTAACGTCTAATGAATATTTCATTAGGTTTAATACATTTAATGTAAGGTAATATGAATTTGTCCTAGTATGTTGAATTAAATCTAAATATGTGTATTCAATTTTCATTGATTTTTTGCGCACACGAATGTTTGCGAAGTCAAAAAGAGATAAAAATTTCCTTTTTTTATGTTCACCTCTTTGATTTCAGGCGTTTTTTTTGTCATTTTTTTCTTACATGGCAGGGTTTAGTTAATATTGCTAGGTGAGAGAGGTGCTATGTTAGAATGATGAACTAAAGTATGCATAACTTTTTCTCACGATGCGTTATAAGCTTCTGACATTCGTAACAAGACAGAGTACACAAGCACTCAGGAGATCGTATTCTCAATCCTTAACAGTTCGTTTTCAACCTTCATGACATGGAGCTAATTTTCTCAAACTTTTATTTCTTCTTATCCATAAGCTTCAGTTATTGTCAGAGATACTTACGGCCTTGGTCATAAAAATTCTCTCCGTAGAGATATTTTGTCAGTGACAATGAATTGAAATTTCCATGTCAAATAGCTGCACTCTATGAATAACTTCTCCCGCGAGGTCTTGAGTATTCCATTTCAAATGATCGGTTATATACAGTAACTTGTGCCTTACGCCTTCAGTCTTTCATTACAAATAATCGCTCATTATTAAATGACTTGTACTTTAAATTTCCAGCATTACATTATAAATAATCCTTCTTATTTAGTAACATGTGTCATAGACCTTCAGCTTTCCACAACAAATGTTAGCTCATTATTGTTTAACTGGTTTCTGAAGGTCTTCGGTATTCTGTTAACAATAACCGCCCTTTATTTAGTAAGTTGTGACTTTGATTTTTAAAATTCCTTTACAAATAATCCCTCTTATTTAGTAACTTGTGTCCGATGATCTCCACTATTTCATTACAAATAATCACCCCTAATTGAGTAAGATGTAACTTGGATTTCCAGTTTCGATCAGAAATTATGGTTTGTTATTGGTTATGTGTTGAGGTCTTCAGCATTCCGTAACCAAAAATCGCTCCTTATTGTGTGACTTGCGCATTCAAGAGATAAATATTCTATTAAAAAATTGCTCGTTATTGAGTGACTTGTACCATAGATTTTCAGTATTCCATCGCAAAGAATCCTTCTCATTGAATAACTTGGGTGGGAAGCTCATCAGTATTCTGTTACCAATAATCTCCCCTAATTGCGTGAGATGTGACTTAGATTTTCAGTTTTCTATTGCAAATAATCCCTATTATTGAATAACTTGTGTCCGATGGTCTACAGTATTCCATTACAAATAATCGCCTCTTATTAACATGTGACTTGGATTTCCAGTATTCCATTGAAAATAATCTCTCTTATCTCTCTTATTGAGTAACTTGTGTCCTAAGGTCTTCAACATCCTGCAACCCATAATCGGTCAACATTGCGTGAAAAGCCTTACATTTCCACTATTCCATTGGAAATAACGGCTGGATGTCGGTTGTGCGTCAGGTCGTCGACGGGCGTGCCCGGGGTCGAGATCCTGTCCATCGAGATGCCGGCGCTGGTGCGCGTCGGGGACACCATCAGCCTCACCTGCCACTTCCGATTGCTCGGGGAGGGCCAGAAGATCTACACCGTCAACTGGTGGAGAGACAAGGACCAGTTCTATACCTACAACACAGAAAAACACAACAACAAAAGCGTCTATCAATTTGAAGGCATTCAAGTTGACGTGAGTACTTGATGTTCAGCAGACAAAATTTATTAGGATATTGACTAAACTTATTAATATTTAAGTAAATAAAGCTATAAGGGTATAACTTTACGCGGTGAAATGAATTTAAGTTTGGATAGATATAATGTGCAAAGTAACATGTCTTTAATGAGACAATTATTATATTAAAGAAAGTCAATGAATAAAAATATTTGAACGTTTCGACCTCCTCGGTCATTATCAACCTGAAAATGATTGACAAAAAACTAGTCAAACGTGAATCAAAATAACCAATAATGGAACAAGAAAAGCAAAGAGACATGAGAGAAACAAATCACTGCCAAAAAAATGTTTCGCATCAGTACTACATTATTTGAAAAAGGGAAAGCAGATTGCAAATCATTTAAAACTGTTTTTTCTCTTGAAATGAGAAAAGATTTTAAAATACGAAGGTTCGTTTAATTGGATGCAGAAGTTATTACTTTGAAATCATCTAATCGAACAGGGATATCGCTCTTCTCTGCATGACAGCGGATTGAAGAATGTGAAGATATGACAATTAACTGTTTGGTTCTAAAACTCGATCATGCCGGCATGCTCAGCAACGCAAATGCCGAGGTTTCCAGTAGTCGAGCCCACGTACTCAGACACACACACACACACGCACTGTGCGTAACTATATTTGTAAATAACAGTGGAGACCATGTCTTTAGAAGTTTTTTATAATTGAAAAATGATCCTATTTTGAAAGTATGAAGCAACACAATTTTAAAATCAATCTGAGGAAAATGCTTCAAAAGAAGAACGACTCCCTTTCTCAGTCTCTCTGATTGCTGACCTAAGAATGGAAACAAAAAAATTCTTTTTAGGATCGGTTGGTAGTGTTACATCGGAAAACAATTTCTTGTTCAAAAGTTTTTGATGCAAGAGTCTACTAGCTGCAATGCAAAGCCATTGTTGCTAAAAAAACTTTAAAAAATTCAAATTCCTTATGGATCGCTGTAAATGATCACACACGATAAGCCTTTGAACTCGTTTTGATGCTATTCAGTTTGAATGAGAATGTACAATAACTGAAAAAACCAATCCCCAACCCGGTGAATGTTTGCTGAAAGGAAAACAGAATTTTTAAACCTACAGTCTTTACGTGTTATAGTTGCGTCTAAAAATGAAAGACAGTTATTCTTTTCGGTCTTCATAGTAAATTTGATAATGAGGTGTCATGAATTTAAAAATTTCAGAAATAAACTGCAGTGAGAGCTATTCCTAAACATGAAAAAAGTATCATCCATTTAACGTTTATAAAACACAGGTTTAAAATATACTGGACAAGAATCTAACCACCGTTGTTCATGAAAGCCCATACAAATATTTGCAAACGAAGATCCTATTGGACGACCCATTCCCAAACCCTCAATCTGTTGATAATATTTACTGTTAGACACAAATCAAAAGAATTTAAGACGGAAAGTTGAAGTAGAGATTTGAATAAGGATTTAGTTAGGCCGATGACAGCATCGATGCCACTATACAAATATTCTAAGTAAATGTAAATTGTTTCATGTAGCGGTATGTTGGTAAAAAAATCGCTTCATTGAAAAAACTAAGAATAGCTCGTCAGCGTTTTCTAAAGATATTACTTTGTCGACAAAGGATTTTTAATTTACATAGTATAAGCATTACATAGTATAAGCATAAGACGCTAAATAGGGAATAAGAACTTTGCAATTTTAACAGATGTTAATACAGAATATTGAGAAATAGGTTAAGAAAATATTGATGTTAATACAGAATATTGATTGAAACTAGGAGTCTTGAAGGCGGCAATGATTGGACAGAACAGAAAATTCAAATTAAAGTTATGATTGTGAACTTTTTACAATCCATATAAGATGCCTGGACCAGATCCTGAAATAGAAAGGCAACACTTCGCCCCATATCTGGCGAGAAATAATTATGCTTTTATAAGCTGAAAGTTTACTCAAAAGCTCTATTTCAGGTTTGCGGAAAATGAACGAAAATATTTTATACAGCTTGAACAAGTACTAAAATCTAAATGCTAGATTATTAATTTCACCTTTTCGTTTGAAAAATTGATCACGCTGAATTGACTTAAGGCTAAATATAAGAGACTTGAAATGTAAAAAACATTCGCAAAATTCAAATTTGTGAAACGGAAAACAAAAATCTAATTCAAAGGCTAGGAGGTACTGAAGACGAGGAGACCGGTGCACGGAGCTGTATTTGAAAACAACCTTTGAAGAGTCACATGGCTGAACTCAATTGAAGATACCAAGGTTTTGAAGCTTTTTCTCGTGGGTCAATCTGGTAGTAGTCCGGAAAGTTGTGATGACAGGATAAAGTGCTGAGTGAAAAGGAGAGCGAAGTCAGCGGGAGGAAATCACTCCTCAGCGTCTTTCTTGCGTGTTTGCTTTTCTTTCATTTGTCTTCGTTTTTCTTGTCCCATGATTGGTTATTTTGATTTACATTTTACTAATTTTTCTCTCAATCATTTTCAGATTGATAATGACCCAAGAGGTCGAAACGTTCAAAATATTTTTACTCATTGACTTTCTTTAATATAATAATGATCTCTTTAATGACGTGTTTCTTTGCACTGCTTTTATAGTTCGAATTAAAGTTTACATAAGAATCAAGATATTATTGAAGTGATATGTTGAAAAAGTTACATTTTTATGCCCTAACTAGATTTTCGTGACAGCTCAATCGTGATCGTACGATGTTCAATACCTGTATAACGAACGAATTTAAAAATTTATATCCTTAGGAACCCTATATATGCGCTACAAATAGCTTATGAATGATTTCTAAATCATGGTATCACATGAATTAATTTCCTATTCATGGTACCCACACTTTACACAAATTGAGTGTTTTCACCTCAACCACAAATATGATTCATCGTTAGCGTCCAATTTTTACTCTCTTTCCTGTGGTTGTTGAAATATTTCACAAACCAGGAATTAATAATGTCTTGTGAAAATAATTAAAAAATTAATTATCAAAATTAAACTGATTAATTACTTAATATTAATCAATTAATGTGAATTAAATTAAAATGTGCAAATATTAAATGACTAATAATTAAATATTATTCGATGGTTTTTAAATAATATGAAATCGCTCCGCGATGCACTGTGACGCTCCATCCGTTTCTTCTTGACTACAGTAGATCTCAACGTTGACTGAGTACTTGTGTAACACATTAGAAGGCCAGCTTCTCACTTGACTCGTTTAAGAGGATTAAACGCTAAACACACGACTCAATAGAACTTTGAACACGCTTATATGACAAGATTTTATGCTCAACGGAAGTTACTTATCTCAGAATAATTAAAGTTGCTCAGAAAATGAGAGCTTGTGTATGTAAACATGTTCTGAAAAAATTGAACGAGAACTTTAAGTTGCTCTGATGCTGGATAATTTTTTTTTAAACCCCGTTGATATCAAAACGTAGATAATTTCTCCCGCAAAAAGAAAGAGAGCACGCCGCCTTGGCTAAGCTCATAAAAGCCACCAGAGGAAATAGTCTTTTGATGCGCGTGCTTCTAACGAATTGTTCACCATATGAAAAGTTTCAAAGAGTGAACGTTCACAATCATACTTTTTCCAATCGCTGACGTATTATGATTCCAACATTCAATTCTTGAATTAAATTATACAAAAGTATATGAGTGGTAATTAATTTCGTGCTTTCCACCTACTTTTGAAGTAAATAGATTTCATAGCAGCAATTTGTACGAGTAAATCGCACTTTCTTATGGGGCAATAATTTCTCATCGGTCATTTTTCCACGCACATTTCCATTATTTTTTCTCACTTTGCATTTCCTAAAATGATGTATTCTGGCTACTGGCGTAAAAAATTAATTTTATTTTATCAATTTATTTCTTCTAAATATTACAAAATAACTATAATAAGGAAATTTATTTAGTTGTTTTACTCAGATGATTGCATGCTATTCAATTGAAGATGAATGAATGTGTTTTTGAAACGACCGAAATGAAATAGATTTTAAACTTTGAAGTATAAAAGCATCCATTCTTTAGTCTTGTTTTTGGTGAGATAGACCCGTTGGTATTCGATAATTATTTTCTCAATTAAACGAAGAAAATTTTGAAGAATAATAATTCCTGTTTCATTCCTATAACAAATATCATCCGTAGGAAATAAATATTAAAAGTTCCCCCATTACACAACACCGTAGAAAAATGCATGCTATTTTTGTAACCTACCGTATTATGAGACACATTTAAAGAATTAAAAAACTTAAGGCAACGAATAAAATTAAAAAACTGTAATGAACTTAAACAACAATAAAGAGCTTAAGGTAACAAATTTGTCGACTTAAGTAAACTGCTAAACTATTTTCTTGGCAGAAAAACTTATTTTGCCGGCACAAAAAATTTCATTTAAGTTGACTTCATGAATTTATGTTAATATTCGAATACCACGGCGATTAAGTGCATTTATTTAAGTTGCCACGAAATGCTCAGGATGTGCCGTGATGAAGTTAAAAAGTGGATGTTATGGACCGAAGGAGAACATTTTTCTATGGAAGATAGGATTTCTAAAGCTGCGGACGTTCATATTCAGTTTTATTATTAAATTTTATTGTGAATTCGTTGCATTTTAAAACTCATTTTTATCTCTCCAACTGTTTCTACGTGAAATTATGGCTCTAATCTACTTTTTAATTTATACGTTGGTTATAATGAAGGCATTTGCGCTAATTAAAAATCATAAGATTTACGTTAATTGTGATTCCATGATTTCTACTAACTTTCCCACTCCCAGGACTGGCATTCAAACGTGCGTTCCGTGGTGCTGCTGAACGTGTCCCGAGCGACGAGCGGGGCGTTCAAGTGCGAGGTGATGACTGAAGCGCCGGCCTTCAAGACTGCCGTCATGTACAAAAACCTCACAGTTGTTGGTGAGATAGTGTGTACTGATGATCTATAATTAGCTGAAGCGCCGGCCTTCAAGACTGCCGTCATGTACAAAAACCTCACAGTTGTTGGTGAGATAGTGTGTACTGATGATCTATAATTAGCTGAAGCGCCGGCCTTAAAGACTGACGTCATGTACAAAAACCTCACAGTTGTTGGTGAGATAGTGTGTACTACTAATATTATATTATATTGTACTAGAACAATTACTATCATAATATTCTGTTAAGTATAAGGAAGAGGTGGCTTCCAAAACTCTAGTTTTGTACAGGGTGTTTGCTAAAAAAAACAGTAGTCGATTCAAAACTACTTTAGTTTGTAAAATATTAGTGTTAGAAGGTTGAAATAGGTTTCATGGAAAAGAACAGAATTTGAAGTTGCATTTCCATTATTTTGTCTATATATTGGCATACTTTTCAAGTAAAAGTGACAAGTAAAAATATCTTGTCCAACAATATTTGGTAAGAACTGCTCATGTTTTTTATTCTGAGAGAAAATAATCACCCCTTATCTTTATCCTGCGGTGAGATTTCTTGATGACACTGAATTTCATATTGTTTTTAATAAAGTTTTCTATTTAGGCACTGAAATGAACAGCATTTTTCTTCACCTGCGTCTCAGTACGTATTTTTTTCACTGATTTCCTTTTATCACCGTTAAATAAAATCCTTACCGTGTTAATTCATGTTTCTGTCTTTCTGGAATCCCAAATCGGCAAAATTATCAAAATGAAATAAAACTTTGAATCCTACTCTTTTCAATGAAACCTATTTCAATCTTCTAGCACTAATATTTCATAAAATACACTATTTTTAAATCGGCGACACCATGTGTAAAACCTCCCGAGATATAACATAACTTCAGATCTCGTGTATACCGAAAGCTTGAAACTTGAAAGCAGCTTAAAGTTTAGAACTCTCCAAGTGTGTCAAAACAATTCTTTTTAATAATAACGTTACATTAGATTATCAAATACTTCATCATCTAAGGCTTGGAAAGTAGAAGACCTCGTCAAAAGAACAGCTTTGGAATTCCATTTTTTTGTGTTTGTGATGTGCAAAGTTGTGTAGGTATCAAGATTCGAATTACTGGACTTTTGTCTATGGAGAGTCTAAATTTGTGAATCGTGCATATTATAAAATATTACGGAAAAATGTTAATCACCAAAAGTCTCGTGACACATCCCAGAGGTATTCCTGACCTGATTAAATTCCTAAATTGGACACTACTTGCTAGAATTTCTTGATCACTATTTGTTAAGAACCAAGCGCCATTGATACGCTGCATTTTTTTTTAGCTAAGATACTTGGATGCTGTTATCTACATACACTTTCAAAGGCACTAAGGAAGCAAAAATCTAAAAAGAATATTAGTTTCTGAATTTTTCTACAAAACTAATTTAAAAGTAAATTGTTTTTGATGAATAATTCAAAAGGAAGTCTTTGACAATGGAATAGCATTTAAACGTTGTCAATGTTTACAAAAAGAATCTGCTATCATCCTTCATTCGTGTTGTTTTATAGAGTGAAAGCTGCTTGTTTTATTTTGAGACTTAAAACCATTCACATACATGATCTGATTGTCCTCGGCTTACAGTGATGCTTGTCGATGTTTCTATCTGATTATAACCCAGACTTCGTAGTGAAAATTACAAAAAAAATTAGGTTAGGAAACTGAATTTCGTATCAGTCAGAGATACTTGTTTCCAAAAATTTGACGTACATTTTGCGGGGATAAGAAAGGACAGAACAGACTATTTTAGTCATGAATCGCATATTTATAACTCACTTTGTGAGTGAGCTTTTCCATATTTATGAAAGGTAAAAAATCCGGTTAGTTACAATTTACAATTTTCAATATAAACACTTTTCGAAAAAAGATTTTCTTGATTTTTCACCGTATAACACTTCAAAAGCTAATCTACTGTTTTTCATTCCGAGTTCAATAATGTTCTTTTTCTCTTCCAATTGGTTGTTGTGAGTCGAACACTCAAATAGCTCCCCTCGGTACCTTACAATAAAAGTTCTCACGCCCTTTCGCGTTATCCTAATTTAATATTTTATCCTTCCAGTTCCTCCACAGGGAATAAAACTTTCTCCGCGACTCCCAGCTTTGGCGAGATATTCCCCGGGGGAAACTGTGGAACGAAACTGCTCGGCAGGAGGATCTATTCCTCGTACGGAGCTTCAGTGGACTATCAACGGAAGTCCCGTGAGTATAGCTTCTAGTGTCTGCTCTGTTTTAAATGAAATTGTTCATTTTTGTCTATTCTCCGTTCGTTTTACAAGCTGAAATGGGCTAAACTTTTGTCCATCGCAACCCATTGGCTCTTGGAACGAGAAGACTTGCTGGTTCTGAGCTCTGCTAGACCATTCATAGGCGCAGGAGAAGCAGCTACAGCTACTTGTGATTGGTCCGGTCTCGGAATGGAATTGGTTGCAGAATTTTACTAAGTAGTGAGAAGCATTGCTACACTCGGGTTCGCTTCTAGGCTTTTGTTGAAGAGTATTTTGATCTCATTTTATCGTTGTTATTTTATAATTTGAAATGCAATAATTTTTCGTTAAATATTCATGTTTGTGATAATATTGACGCTGATTCTTTATTTGTGTTTAAATTATTCCCAGTGTATGAGTTGTAAAGGCTCAAATGAAAATATAGTTCAATGTTTGTGCGTTTAATTGCTGTAACAATGAACTGATAATTGCACGATAAGATTATAAAATGCTGGATTTGCCTTCCTACTTTGTTTCATGCGATTTAGGCGCGTTGAAAGCCAACTAAAGTAATTCATGCCCAGAAACGTGCCAGCATGCATTGAGTTTTTTCTGTGAAAAAGAAATCTAAAACTTTGAATTTATCGATGATAAAATTCATGAATTAATTTAACTTCTAAGCTTTTCTTTCACATTGACTGCAGAAATTAACTTTATTCCTACTGGTTTAAAAAAAAGTGGTGGCTCTTTTTTTTTTCATAGCTTGAATGCGAGTGGATCGCTCTAAAACAATACTTATATCCTATTTTCGCTTTACATTATATAGGCTTGTAGAGCTTCAAATTTTGAATAAAATTAAGAATATGTTGTGTTTTAATTAGTGAAGAGCTGGCAATGCAGTCAGCTATTCTTACGAGTAGGTAGAATGTTCTATTGAAACATTTGAATAATTTCAAACTTTCGGTAATTCACATCTTTCCAAACCTCTAAGTATAATAATTATAAGATCATATCACCTAGAGTTTAAATAAAAAGTGTATAAAATATTACTCACAAACATTAGCATAATTGATCTCCAATTCTCGGGACCAAAATGAATGACAAAATTGTCCCTGTGTAACATTTCAGGCCACAGCGTTGGAGTTGGTGGAGTACCCTGACAAGGTGGCAAAAGATGGTCGCACCACCTCCACCACGGGCATAAAGTTGGTGACCAACCAACACTTCCACAGGGGAGTAGCGCGAGTCAGCTGTGCTGCTTCCATCAATGGCCAGAAATTAACTACTTTATCAGAAGTTCTTTACGCCGACACCACCGCCACCGTCGCCTACAACACCCACCTCGCTAACACAGGTAATGAAACCTGGGCAAAATAACTTGGGTGTTCTGCGAAACAAATTCGATATCCTAGAAAATTGAATTTGGTTTACTTGGAAATTGAATTTTGTGTTCCAGGAGAATAAATTAAGTACACCATGAAAATTAATTTGATATACTAGGAAATTGAATTTGGAATACGAGGAAAATGCATTAGTATACTCGGAAAATAAATTTTGTACTGACGAAAATATTCACAATACTAGAAAAATGAATTCCGTAATAGGAAAAATAAATTTTGTATCCTACATTAGTAAAAAATGTATTTGGTTTTCTAGGCACGTGAATTTGGTATACCGGGACAATTGATTTTGCATCCTAAAAAAAAAATTCGTATACTAGGAAAATGAATTTGGTATATGAAGATAGAATTTGGTAAACTAGGAAGATTAGTTTGGGATACCAGAAAAATGAATTTGGCCCACAAGGAAAATAAAGTTGGTATACCAGGAAAATAAAGTTAGGAGACGATAATGTCCAATTTGCTCCATAGAAATTTCAAACTTATTTATAAAATAAATTTGTTCGGAAATAAATCTGGAAGATGATATCGACAAGTTTACCGGCAATATTTGACAAACAATGCTGACAAAATTGGCTCAAGAAATCGACGAAATGCTAGCTAATATACTGTATCACAAAATATTGTCAGACCAAACTGATTCATTTATAAGCAAGTTTTTATCAAAATACTGACATATTTTTCTTTACGAAATTGCTAGAGAATTCTGGTTAATGAGTCAAAACCAATAAAACAAACAAAGACTAATTTCATGGGGAATATCTAGTTGATACGCGTCCTAATGTGGGTTAAAACTTTCCTTGACCATGTTTTTTGTGTTATTTTATTAGTGTATGACTATAATGATTATAATTGTGAATGATTATAATTGGTACAATTGTTTTGTGACGCTGGTGAACTATTTTAAGCAGCACTCAAGGCAGGTGTATAATTTCCAAGTGAAGCAAACTTCAGTACTGAAACATTAACTACACAACCCACAGCGCCACCAAAAATAAAGCTCATGCCCATCATTTACTGCAGGAAGAAATGAAATTCTGAACTAAATGAAGGACACTCCTAAATTGCATTGATAATTAGTAAGAAATTTCCAATGGAGCAATTTGGCGAATGGAGGCTTGGGAAAAGTATTTATTCGAGCCAAAATTAATCGAAGAAACACGTCTATCATTCTTCGTGCTCAGATTCGATAACATTTGCCTTTGAAGTGCACTTAATATCTTAAAATATTTTAAATAGAACTAATGTACGAATCAAATGATGATTTTGTTATTGGTAAAGAACACAAGAAATTTCTGAGGTGTGAAAAACGATATTTTTCTCTTCAAATTATTGAAGTACTTCTTCATTTTTCTAGAGTGAGTTAGTACGGTAAACAATTTTTTGTTGTTCTACTTAAAAAATTTGGCATAAATGTCACTCAATTTGATGTCTTAGAATGAGAGAAATTTTCATAGTTTCATGAATCATTTTTGAAAAAGCAAGTTTTACCGTACAAAATTTGCTCCGTTGAGTTCAACGTTCAACAGGATTTAAACCCTAAAATATGACCGCAGTATTGAAAGAACAATGCATACGCTTTTGTCTCGCTCTCCGACTTCAATGAATAATCTGCAAGATTGTGAATCAAGAAAATGACTATGAATGTAAGACTATGAAAGAATTGCTAAGACTAATCACTAAAAAGATGCGTACGTTTTTGTCCTGGTCTTTAATTCCAATAAAGAATACATCAGTGCAAGAATCACCGAGACCATGAATCACTGAGACTGAGACTAATCATTAAGAGATGAGGCTAATCTAATTAGGAAAGTGAGCGAAGGCCAGGCACCATTTGATTAGCTAACGTTCGATGTCTTCTCAAGTGGCTTCAGGGGAAATTACGACCGTGGTCCAGAGTCCATTTGGTCTTTCGCTTTGTATGCTCAATTGTTATGTTCATTACAATTGAGTGTGTTTTTACGTAATTCTAAATACTTACCTGTAACTCTGTACGTATGTATGTAATTGTACGTAATTAATTGTAATGTTTATAACAGTTTTAAACTTAAACGTCACTTTAACGTTCATTAAATATATTTTTGCATTGGACACATAATAGAATTCCACGTACTTGTATTTGTTGAGTAAGCGAGTAAGTATGCAATTTAGTTCAAAGATAATGAAAGTATTGCATTTATACAAGGAAGAATGTCGAGATCAGTGGTAAAAACATTGAATATTAACATATGTCTCTACGTTGAAATATGTTTGAAGAGATGCAGTAAATGCTTTAATTATGTTGCGATACGTATGTAGCTCAACTCAGTGCAAATAAATATCTCAATTTTCTTAAGTATGCACTAATGAATCAAAACTTTCCAACAGTTGGTTGAAGTTTCATTGTTTGAATTATGCATTAAAGTGTACGTGTGTACCAGTGTATTGGTTGATTCATGTATCATTGTAGTTATTTTGAAATTGTGCAACATTGAAGAACAAACGCAGTGAAGATATTCACCGACGTGATTGAGTCGAGGGGTTACGTCCAGGGACGTCTAAAATGGATAATAAACTTGGTATACTTGGAAAATGAATATGATGAACTAGAAAGACTAATTTAGTAAACTAAGAAATCTTATCTAATCTAATCTAATATTAGTATCTAATCTAATCTAATCAAATCTTAGTAAACTAAGATGATGAATTTGGTGTACTTTCTAAATAAATTTGGTACACTAAACAAATAACTGGTAGATGTATCGTCTAAAAAACTTTCACAGTGAAGCTGAAAGTTTTGAAACCGACTCGAAAATTTAGACCCATGATTTTTTTTTATCTTTTCCCGTCACCTTTTCACAAGAATTATCTTAACAAACCAGCTATGATATCAAAACGTGTGCCTATATCATTTTGTACTGTACGTATATCTGCATCGAGTTACAGCTATACAGGTTCATAATTCTACCTATTGAAATGAATTGCCCGGCTTATTCAAGTAGATCAAAAATTACTGATTAGTTGAAGTCAGCAGCTGAGAGTTAAAATTCCAATTTGATTTTTCAATAATCCAAGATTTAGTAAACTAATCTAAATTCAGTAATCCAATCCAAAAAATTGAATTTATTAATCTAAAATGAAGAAGCGATAGACAGCGAGTATATAGATCTATATAATAAGAAGATTCACCTGTCAATATTACGCGACTAGTTTTTATTACTCAGTTCTTTTCGTCTAGCAATAATTTAATGTTGTACGAAAATGCGCCTCTGCACTCAATAGTTGTTCCACTTCAGGGTTTCATAGCAATGACCAAAATTATTCATAGTTTCATGTTGTAAGAGAACGTTACTTTGAAACAAGGAACGCACTGGGAAAACGTATCATTGAAATATCGATTAAAGCCAGATGCGGTCAGTGTAGCCTGTAGATGTTTTTTGTCTCAAGTAAAATTACCGTTCCTTTCTTGCTTACGACATGCTTCGAAGAAAGAGTTTTTGATTCAACTTGTTCTTGAAGGCAGAGCATATTAGATAGCTTTGTCGGCCAAACTTTCAAGCCCGTTGATTCCCAAGCAATTTAAACATCAGCCAAGAAATGGTTTGTGAGCCCGTGAAGTCGACTTAGAGTACAGAAGTTTGGAAAATTTCTCCCGTTAAGTTGCTGTGCGATAAAATAGAAATCGGTTATTGCTTTATCTCTTTCCCAATGTAAATTCATAGAAGGGTCTTGTAAACGGTAAAAATTCTAGAACCTTCAGTTTTGAAAACAAAGGTATCAAATTTTGAATCCGATCAAGAACTTTTTAGAAGGAAGACTCAAACGATAGTCCTCTCTTAGAATATCTGAAAATTTTGCAATACGAGATTGAGATCAGGAAAGTGCGCATGATGCTCGTTCTACAGCGTTGTGAAGTTTGCTAAAATCCTGAACCGACCTAACGTTCAGTTGTATACAGCAATCGAAATCAAACGAAGAACCATCTTCATAGAGAACATGTCTCTATAACAGTTATTCTTCTTTTTATTTTGAGAACAAGACTCCCTAAGAATCGCCCTATTAGTACTGATACAGCAATCAACTGCCGCAAATAAGGAAAATTGTTTCAAATTTTCATGTAATTTTTATGTAATTTTCACATCAAGGAAGAATATATTTACCGTCGAAAACATAATTCATTGTTGTAAATTGAAATTCCGACAACTTCAGATAAAACTTCGGTTTTTATCCAGACCTCTATTTTTGCAGGCTGAAAGTTCTAGTTAGAACACCAAGTTGAAATGCAGCTGAAATTCAGAAATTTTTTGCGCTTTGCTTATTGATATCGTCCACCTTTACTGCAGGTGACTTAAGTTATGAAGATGTATCGAAAATTTACAAGACGAGAAAATATTTGAAAATTAAATGCACTCACGTGAGCTAAGTTAACTTCATTAACTGTCTCCCTCTTTTCAGTGTTGTGCTTAAATTGTGCCGTCTATGCAACCCCAGGGGTTGCATTGTCCCCAGATCCAACCCCAGTTCTTCAATAATTGTATCCTAAATACAACCCTAGATACAACCCCAATGCTTTCATTGTATACTTAAATACAACCTATTTGCGATAATTGTCTCCACGGTAGCTAGAATGAAAAATTTCGTAATTAGCAAATTTTTGTCTAATTTTGACTATCGCCGTGGTTTGACATTGATAATTTTCGTGTCGGTGGGCCTGTCCTCTTGATCAAAGTATCATGGTTACATTTTATGTACGGTTACATTTTATGCCTTGACCTTAATCTTTGCTTGGCGCTTAATCTTTTCTCGTTATTTTAGGGATGTCAGAGTGAACCGTACAATTTATTTTATGCGGTTCTGATCTACGAATTTTTGTCCATCTGAGTTTATTTCATTTGGAGATGGTTTCTTTAAACATACACTTTAATTTTCTAATATTAAACTCAAACGAATTCATTATTAGAAGCTTAGAGTGTGTGTTTAAAGAAACCATCTCCAAAGAGTTACAATTAAGGTCAAGGCATAAAATGAAACCGTGTATTTACGCAACCCACCACACTAAATAATTAGAAATCTTTAACAAAAACGTCTGGGTAAAAAACTCTTTTCTATATTTTGTCGTCGGTAACACGAATATAATTATGAGGCAAATTCAATTATGGAATATTTTAGGTCAGGCTCCGAGAGAGAAAAGATGACGTTACACGGAAACGTCTTTAGCGCCATAATTTGAGCGAAAATGTACATCGTGATAAAATTCTATCA
Source organism: Platorchestia sp. MABIK (assembly GCA_014220935.1). Lineage (NCBI taxonomy): Eukaryota > Metazoa > Arthropoda > Malacostraca > Amphipoda > Talitridae > Platorchestia > Platorchestia sp. MABIK. Next base: position 13,349 of record JACJUY010000868.1, on the reverse strand, counting down.
AATTGAGAACCGTCATGTATGTTTTACACTACGTGTTTTATGAAGGAGCTTCAGAACAGAAGTATTCGTAAAAGTATGATTCTAAAAGATTTTTTTGTGCGTGAGCTTGGTGCAGCGCCAAGCAATATTTTGCCGCGGTGTGAAGCCAAACCTTCAAACTTTGAGTGATAGTCCTGGTGATGATAAGAAAAAATAAGATGCTTGCTGTAGAGTTTTTCATAAAAGAAGTATGCAAAATAGCACCCACAAGAGGTGTTGGCAGACACAGTCAGTAAATGATGAGCGATGTTGGAATCAGTAAAGGCTTGGGTGCGCGCTTTCAGTTCTGAGGTCAACATAACTATCTGCTGATTCACCTTTTAGCATAAAATTATACCTCACGACACCAAATAGTCTCAAATACTCGCGTGCAATTAGGCACATCCTTATATTCAAACGGTGCTGAATTCACTGTTATGTTTTCTTTTCTCGTTATTTTAGGGATGTCAGAGTGAACCGTACAATTTATTTTATGCGGTTCTGATCTACGAGTTTTTGTCCATCTGAGTTCATTTAATTTTTTTTTAATGTGACAGCGAATGCAAGTCTTTTTTTCGTAACGTCAGTTCAAGATTTGAGCTTTTCAAAACAAAAACACACACGCACAAATGACTTCGAAATTCCTCATCATGGGCTCTTTTCGTCGGTAATGTTGAATCTAGAAAAATTGTATACTCTGAAAGTTTTTAGCCAAGAATTCTTAATGAATTTCTACCCATTCTCCGATTGCTCGCTTCCAAAATTCTGAAAATTAAATTTAACATAAAAGAAG
>JACJUY010000867.1:148966-167592 GCA_014220935.1 Platorchestia sp. MABIK | reverse complement strand
ACACCAAAATACATAGTTTGGCGAAAAAAATATTAAAATTTGATAGGCCCCCAAACCGAAAAGAGCCGTGTTTACTTCTGTACACTGTGTGGGTTAGTACATACGAGTACGCATACTACTTGCGTTCACGCTGCTATTTCTGAGACTAAATGCTACATTATATTGCTAGTTTACGCCTGTAAACGGAGAAAAGTATTTTTAATTAATTTAGTGGGATAATAACCTCAGTTGGTAAATAAAGATTGCTAAACAGCGAATACTTGTTTGTTCATACATGCTGATAACGGTATCATACGAAACAAAGCGGAAAGATGACGCAATCGAAAAACTTTGGGCGGGAAACGAATCAAACGATATAGTTAACATTGCAAGAGCAATTTTATCATTCCTAATCAAAAACTTTATTGTCAATATTGTAATATCAGATATATTAGTAAATAATTTTTTATAACACCCATGTAGGGCTTATAATGGTTTAATTTTAAAATAATTGTAAAATTATCGGTATCGGTAGTAGTATCGGTCAAAGTATCGGTATTTCCAAGTATCGGAGTATCGGTATCGGTCAAAAAATGGGTATCGGTATCGGCCAAAAAATGGGTATCGGTATCGGCCAAAAAAATGGTATCGGTACATCACTAATATTAATATATTTTATGTGACCACAAAAAACCATGCTTTTTTAAAATGTTTTTGTTACAAAAAAACATGATGGAAAAACATGGATATTAATAAACTTTATTTCACCAATACAACTATGCTGTTTTTTTAAAAAACATCTTTTTTACAGAAAAATCATGACTAAGAAAATGTGGATATTAATATATTTTATGTGACCAAAATCCATGCTTTTTTAGAACAATGTTTTTTTTTACAAAAAAATGGACCAAAAAATGGATTTTAATGACTTTTTGTAAAAAAAAAACAGGTTTTTTGTTATAAAAAAGCATGGTTTTTTATTGGTCAGATAAAGTATCTTAATACCCATGTTTTTTAATCATGATTTTTTGTAAAAAAAAAATTTAAAATGCATGGTTTTTGGTCACGCAAAATGTATTAATATCCATGTTTTTCTACGAAGAAGTCGTGACCGAAAAATGGATTATAATGACTTTTTTTAAAAAATACATGTTAAAAAAAATTGATTTTTGGTCACATTAAATATATTAATATCCATGTTGTTTAAACAGGATTTCTTGTAAAAAAATGGTCAATATGCAGTTTAATGCGTTCACAGAAATTATAAATTCCATTCCAAAGAATCACTAGGTACACATTTGAAAAAGTTTTAGAAGAATGACATTCTGCTCGCTGATGCGTTATTTTCGAGTTATTCAAGTTTTGAATTTTAGTCTTCCATAGCAGTTGCGTTGCGCGCTTGAGCTGTTAGAGTACGCTTGGGTACTTTGTAATTTATTATTAGCCAACCTTGCAGAGCCTGAACCCACTTCTAGGATGTTTTAGTTTATAACACAATAATGGTTATCACTCAAAAATGTTAGCAGGGGTAGTGAATACTGAAATCAATATGTAGTTGACATCAGTTTCAATATGGTAGAACATTAGCAAAAGCGTAGGAGTGAATACCGTAGATTCAAATATTCACTTCCCCAGCCCCGCTAAAATTTTTGGGAGAAAACGGTTATTGTGTTGTTAACTAAAACATCCTAGAAGTGGGTTCAGGATTCGCGGAGTCAGCTAATAATGAATTACAAGTAACCCAAACGTACTCTAACAGCTCCAGCTCAAGCGCGCAACTGACTGGAACTGCTATGGAACACGAAAATTTCAAAGTTAAATAACTCGAAAATAATGCAACAGCGCGCAGAATGTCATTTATGTAAAACGTTTTTAAATGTGTTCCTTTAATGAATCTTGGGAATAGTATTTTTAATTTCTGTGGGTGCATTAAACTGCATATAGACGAAAAAATGTGAAGAAAGCCGCATGGTTTTTTGGTCGTTTCCAGGTTTTTTTTAGTCATGATTTTTTGTAAGAACATGTTTGTAANTTAATATCCATGTTTTTTACATATGATTTTTTTTAAACATGATTTTTAAAAATATGTCTGATTTTTTAAAAATTATGATTTTTTGCAAAAAACAGCATGGTTTTTTGGTCACAAAATATATTTATATCCAGTTTTTTAGTCATGATTCTTTAGTAAAAAATATTTTTTGAAAAAAAAACAGCATGGTTTTTTTTGGTCACATAAAATATATTAATATCCATGTTTTTCAGTCATGATTTTTTGTAATAAAACATTGAAAGGAAATCCTACAGTAAAAGTGGTGGCAGATAACCCACAATTACCAAGAGGAGTCTAAGAGGAACAGCAGGAGCCACAAAACTTATATTGATGGAGTCAAAATTCAGAGCTTATTATCTCTACTATGTCTGATTATTTTGGTCACATAAAAATAAAATCAGACATAGTAGAGATAGTAAGCTCTGAATTTTGACTCCATCAATATAAGTTCTGTGGCTCTGGCTTTTCCTCTTAGATTCCTCTAGGCAATTGTGGGTTATCTGCCACCACTTTTACTGTATGGTTTCCTTTTGATGTTTTTATTACAAAAAAATCATGACTTAAAAACATTGATATTAATATATTTTATGTGACCAAAAAAAAAGACATATACCTAACAAAATTTGAGTGTGTGCAAAAAATAATGAAAAAACAAAAAAAACACATTAAAAACATGTTTTTTTTTTGCAAAAAAAACTGCCATCAAATAAAACCGTTTTTTTTTTGCATCACTAATTGTGCTATACTTTGTAGTGTATACTGTATAAAGTGTAATATTGTGATAGACAATGTTTCCCAAGATGATTAAGAAGGAAACTAGGAAGAAGGAGATGATTATTATAAAGATGAAGATCATTGAGGAATTTTAGAGTTAATTTTCATACTGTACTTATGTCTGCATGTAAAATAGGCTAATGCACTTCATGTAGGAATTACAATGATGCAATTTCATTATTAAATGTGTTCATGTGAAAAGAAAAATTAATGAAAATGGCTTTTATAGATGGATGAAACAAACTATTTCGTTTTTATAACATTCTCATGGGGAAAATCACTTTGGGATATGAATTTTATTGGTTGAGAGATAGCATTCAGTGTGAATTAAATTCATAACCCAAGGTACCACTGTATTACACTTTTTTGAATCAATGGGAAATAATTGCTGAAAGTATTGTTCTTAAAATAAATTACAACCATATATATACATATATGATGTTTCTACAGAGTAACATATGTTAATTAAGCAATGGTCTAACTGGCCATACTTCAATACGTTCCATTTCATTGATCACGAATAAAAATTGTCTTAAAGGGAAACATTCAAAGTGAGAACACTCAGACTTTATGGCAATGCTCATCAAAACAAACTTCTATCTTGTGCATGCGGTGAAACATAGTGGGTGAACTTTTATTCTATATCTTTTATCACTGTGTGTTTCCATGAACTTCTTCCATTTTGTTGCAATTCATGTAGGTAGTCAGTTGATTTGTTAATGTTTTCCTTTTAGTATTGGTTTATTACACGGATTTTTGCTAAAAATTAAAGGAGAATGATTACAATACTACACGCCTTACGGGTTGGGTTTTTAGTATGCTATTGAGCGCAAAAATTGAAAAATAACATGGAATAACCGACTATTCTATCCGACCGGCCATTCAAGACTTACCCTATGTTATGTGATAGTGGGTACAAGTAATTTTTTTTAACAGATTTGTAATTTTTCTGCACCTTCTCTTACTTTGCCAAGTTTTAATCATAATATTCATTTCCTATAACAATCGCTTTAAAATTTTATGCAATTAAATAGTATGAACATGCAGCAGATTTAAAGATGATATATGCCAATTTCAACCTTCTTAGTCTTATTTTCCAGGTAATCAATTTTTACAAAACACCAATTATGTACACCATTTGAGAGCATTTTTTAGGATAAAAAATCAATTTATTATTTATATACTTTGGTTTAGTTTTTGCTAGTTATAAGTTTTGAATTCCTTGCTGGGATACAACTATTGGATCTATGGGTGTTAGAGCATTCCCAGGAAGGATATGTGAGGTCCTGAGCTAAAGGTTTGGTAGGTCTTCATTTTGTTGAAGTAGAATAGTTTTGTATGTTGTTATGAGCACCTACTACTCTCTCCTTAAACTTTTATCTTGTTTCATAAACTTCTTTCCAAACTTCCTGCTTCATGCACTTTTTGTGTAGATGCTACATTCCCTAAAATCCATACTAAATGGTAACTTCCTCTCTTTGAAATGCCTTTGTTGCAGTTCGGGAGGCGTAAACTAACATCTAATATGAGTTTTGAAGATGCTGACTATTTATACTCTGCATGATCAATTTTGATTGATGTCAATTTTAATGCCATCTTCTTCATGGCACTCTGCTTGATAAAAAGCCAGGATTTGATCCTGGTTTAAAAGCTGCAGTATTTCTACCAGGCTGTAAATTTCTTCTGGTGATTGTAAAATAATTGAGTGAGTATGGAGGGCAATCTCTTTTGCATATGAGCTTTTACTCTTCCTTCACATGTGCCTATTAGGTTAGGAGGTTCAAAAATGTGTTTGAGCACCGTGATTGTAATAAGAGCCAAAAATGAAAAGGCTTTCTTTTCAAAATTGCTGCTTCTTTATTCTAAAAGTTTTTGTTTTCAAAATTCTACTTTTGCAGAAGTTAATCTCTTTGTTTGTCAGGTTTTAAGTAGATAATCTACTGTATGTCAACATTACAAAAAAAATAGATCAAGAAATATATAATTCTTGTAAGTACTCACAGTAGGTGCAGAAAATCAGTATTTTACCATAGTTCTCTTATGATTTTGGGAAATTGATTAGATCTATAGAAAAAGGGAATGTTATTTCAATTAATTTGTTTTGACAACAAACATTGATACTTTGAACAATTTCATTTCTATTGGCAAATTAAGTTGGTTTAATGTATAGATTGATAGTAATACTAATAATTATAGGATTTTGTATTTTAAATGAATATCTGACTTGCAAAAATTTTGATTCTTGATGAAGGTATGTTGTATTTCTTATAACAGGTTGGAAATGAGGTAAAGTTTCTGAGACAGTGAGAAATTGCATTTCTCCATTATCTCGTCATGAAAAATTTACTCAATTCTGTACAGTGGAGGTTATGAATGTAGCTTAAATATCCTATCTTGCAATGCTGAGGATGTACTGAGCAATTTTAAAATAGCATGATGTTCCAACTCATTAAATTTCTATTATGATTAGAGGATTGGAATTTGCACTTGATATTAATAAACTTGGATCAAGAAAGCAATCAAGAATAGTTAGTTTATTGAACTCTAGGTGCTGAGGTGAAAGGCCAACCTTACGCAGACAGTTCTGAAATACTTCAGATAGCCATGAAATCATTGTGTATCAAAATATTGTGCTACTAATATGCAAAATTAGTGACATTGCCATTAAGATGATATGGTGATTTTAGTGAGTACAATACACTCATACCTCGGTTTTACGGACAAAAAGGGGGAACCATTGTCCGATAGTCCCGATTGTCCAAAGCACCTGACAATTTTATTAGTCAATCTTTTTTTATTTATTTTATTTTTTCAACTTACCATTTTTTAATACGGAACGGAGTAAATATCATTGGCACAAGAAATCAAGCACAACACAGAAAAAAGGGGCAAAAATTGGGAGCAATGCAATGCAGGCTGAAACAGTGTTGTCAACAAGGCAACTGCCCACCACCTAGCGGTCAGTTTTGAAACTAACGGATTTTGTCCGTAGTACGCGCGACTTTCAAATATAGTCGGTAGCTTAAGAATTTCTGTAGAATCCGAAATCCGCTAAAACAGGGTCCGTAAAACCAAGGTATGGGTGTACTGTAAGCCACAATTTGATTAGTTGCCCATTTTGAGGATCATGGGTGATATTTTACATAATGAATTCAACATCTTAACCTTGTTTTGCTTCTAAGATTATCATTTATTTAAACATGGATTATTTGTTTAACAAATGATGGAAATATATCATATTTGCCTTTGTTGACTTGAATTGATTTGAAAGTAAGATAATTTTATTCTAAGGTCTTATATTGAAATATGGATGTTAAATTTTTAATTTTTTCAGAGATCAGAATAAAAGTTTTGAATAGATAAGGCAGTGTTAAGTCCAGGAAATTATTTTTAGGCTTTGCAATCTCTTGAGAGCAGGATAATTGCCATTGCATTTGAGTAACATTATGATAATGGAATGCTTGGGGTAGGATAAGGAGTTGTAAACTCAAGAAGTTGAATAATGGTGAACTTGTATGAAAATTTGCTTACAAGTGTTCAAAGCCTGTTATGATCTAATTAACCCATTCCAAGTGGCAGGGTATCTACCGGAGCACAAATTTTGAAATGATCTATATCTAGTAGCTGCCGTTGTTCATGACAGTCACTTCACACTATAAATAGTCGTGGTGCCGCTAGCTGGAAGGAATGGGCTTGTACGTGGGCTGTTTTTTTTTCAAGTTCCGATAGGCTATACAAAAGACAAATTGTGACAAGATGATTTTATTACTAAAAGATTCACAATGTCTTTATTATTTTTCTATGTAGTCACTATGAAGGTTGAGGCATTTGTCATAACGTGAGACAAGTTTTCCTATACCCTCTTCAAAGAAGTCAGCCGCCAGTGATCCGAGGTAGGTCGTCACCGCGTCTTGAAGCTCGTCATTGTTAGCGAAGCGCTGGCCTCCCTAGTAGGGAGGCCAGCGCTTCGCTAACAATGACGAGCTTCAAGACGCGGTGACGACCTACCTCGGATCACTGGCGGCTGACTTCTTTGAAGAGGGTATAGGAAAACTTGTCTCACGTTATGACAAATGCCTCAAACTTCATGGTGACTACATAGAAAAATAACTAAGACCTTGTGAATCTTTTAGTAATAAAATCATCTTGTTGTCACAGTTTGTCTTTTTTTATAGCCTATCGGAACTTGAAAATACAGCCCTTGTAGTTTCTGCCGTCTAATAGGATCACGTTTAACTTAATTTGTTTAAATAAAGGAATGAAAATGGCATGTTTGTTACAATTCATTTGTAATTTTACATAAAAAATGACAAATACATTACAATTTGAATAATTTGTAAAGTATAAACTTAACTGGATTTTTATTTTTGAAATGTACTGATTTTTTTTTTATACCTGAGCACTGATATAAAAATAATAAGTATGTTGATAGACCACAAATATTTTTTACTATCACAGATGGAATGGTACATCTGAATATAACAGATTTCTCAGGTACAAAGTCAAAAGCTTGAACAGAATGCAAAAGAAGTATTTTGCTTACAAAAGCATGAAAGAGTTTTGATATGAAAATCTTATTTTGACCATTATTATTAGAAGAGATTATTTCATTATTATTAGAAGACAATAAATATCAGCAAGTCAATAAATTTCAACACAACTGGGAAAACGAACAAGAAAATAATAGCGAGGCCAGTAGAGGAGCAAGTCGGCTACCTCCTCTGCCGTGCAATCACGCACCACCTATTTTGATGTTCAGTGAGATACTGAACTCATAGTTCAAATTGCCCAAAATTATCTGAGGAACTGAAAAGGATGCCAGACAACACTTTTAGATGCGGTCTTTATATTGTAGCCACCTCTTATGTGTAGCAGACAGAATGAAACAGCGGCGATAATATAGACGCACCGCTGAATGGAACCATTTTTGTGTCGAACATATAGTTCCGCCACTTGGAATGGATTACAACAGGTAACTGTAAAATTCAATCCTAAGTTTTAGCCATGCAGAATATTAAAAACATTGTCATTGAGATCCCTAAAATCTATGATAATGTTGCAAAATATGAACACTGTGGAAGGGGCAATTTAAACCCTCAACAGAAAATCTGAGGAGAGATAATTGTATCTGGAAATTATTGCTCCCAGGGGAAAATGTGAGGTCCTCAGCTGAAGAGTAGGTAGGCTTTACATATTTTCAAATAGAACAGGTTTTTTTTCTTTTATGGACAATATTCATTGGTTGACTAGTCTTTATAGTCACAATACCTAAAATTTTTATCCGGTTCCATAAATTTATTATTCGACTTAGTTATTTGGAGGAAGTCTTCTGTGGAATGTGGAAATGCATTTTGTGCTTGGGTTTCCCCTCTCTGAATAAATTCTTTACTAATGGTACCATCTTTCTCTCTTTGGAGAACCTTGGTTGTGATTAAAAGTGCTTCAACTAACTTATCATATACTCACATATACTCTAATTTTAATAGAAAAATGAAGAGAAATTACAGGAAGGCTCACAGATACAAGATACAGCAAAAATCTTGCATTATAAAATTTTGATCAACATAGAAGCAAAAATGACAAATTGAAAAATTTTAATTTCAGAAAAGCATATAAGTTATGCATGGTTGTATAATTGTATATGCAAATGCATCAAAATTTTATATGTTACTTCAATATGAAATTACTGCAAGGCATTTGGGTTCAGAATAATGTGAAGAACAGGAAAAATTCAAGATAAAAGCAGCTGCAAACACTAAGTTTACTGTACTTGAGCCTTCTCAGGGGAATATAACTATTGCATCTATGAGAATAAGTGCTCCCAGGGAGAATATATGAGGTTCTGAGCTAAAGGTTAGGTAGGACTTCTTTTAGTTGAAACAGAATGAGTTTTTATTTTGTTATGGACCATCTTTTTCAGTTCACTGCTGCCTTGTTTTTCAACACCTACTTTTTTCTTTAAATTTTAACTTATTTCATGAACTTCTTTCTCAGCTTACTGTTTTATGCACCTTGTGCATAGTTTCTACATTCCCTTAACTCCATACTAAATGGTGCCTTCATCCTTCCTCTCTTTGAACATCTGTGTTGTGGTAAGAGAATTGAAACTTTTTCCTAATCAATCATTTGTACATGAGCCTTGCTTTTTAAATTGTACCATTATAAACAAAGCAAACTTGCACAAGTGAAGGGAAATTTCAACACTCAGTCACTCAACATTAACCTCATTTGATTAATTAGGTCACTGTTTCTATAACAAATTTTCTAAAGCCTATGTAGCTTGCATTGTTGAAATATAAAAATGTGTATTTCTGTAACTGCAGTTGTGTATGGCATGTCATAATTTCAATGATGCAGGCAATTCTCAGTTCTTTGTTTAGTTGTCTGCTGCTTGCAACCAAGAATTATTTATAGGTTTGCTATGCTCATGTTGAGGACAATTCTAGAAATTGTATCAGTAATCAATGGATACACCCTGTATTGATTGCTGAGAAACTATTGCATTGGCTGTAGTGGGCTCGAGGTTTAATCAAACTCAATGTAGATGGATTTTTTGAAGAGTTACAATTGTTCAGCAATAATTAAGAGGAATGAGATGCTTGACTCAACTATTTGTCAAGGCGTCAGTGAATTATAAGTCCTATGTGACCTGAAAAACTAAAATTCAAAATGGGTTTCTTTGTTGGAAGGAATTCCTACTCCTAACAATGTTTATGCTTTTATCTGTTCAGTAATCAAAAATAGTTTTGAATTTTATATGATCTAAAATTGTTTGTAAAATTTTTTATGATTAAAAGTAATTGAAAGGTAAATCAAGTTAAGGAAAATAAAAAAATATCTCAAATTTTATTTCCACCATGAATTATGTGTAGATGAAACCAATCATATAGCTAAGAAAATAATTTATGTATGTTTGTGCTGTGTTTGAAGGGGTTTTAAATTTTGCACAATATGTGCATGGGAGCTTTTGTCATATGTGTATTCATTATGGCAAGGTCCCAGATTTGAAGCTAAGTTGGCCTACTTTTTTGTTTAAGTAGTATAGGTATTTGGTTTTGTCAGTGATCATATTTTTTCAGTTCACTGCTGTACTGTTTTTAGGTGCAGGAAATTTTGTGTAGGAAGGTAGAAACACACCTTGTGTATAGGTTTTGGGTTCCCTGAACTCTGTATTGAAAAGTACATTTATCCTTTCTCTCATTGAACACCTTTGGTATGGTTAGGGAAGTTCAAACTAACAAATAATCTAATCTGTTTCCTGTACTACAATATAATCTATTTATTGTGGTAAATTTCTTCTGCTTAGTTGTAATTACATGTTCTACATCAGATATGACTCTAGTCTATTTACTTTCTGATAGATAAATTTTGAATCTAATGTACTGCTTATTTTTTGTAGAAATGACACTACATGAGGTAGCTGCAATTTAACACTTTACTCAATTTATGTTTAACTGTGTTGTTTAACCTAAATGGTAGTAATATATTTTATATTTCAGAAATCTGTGATAACTTTCATCACAGCACAAAATGGCATTTATACAAAAGCATGGAAAATTGGCTGTTCGGCTTATGCTGGACAAAGGGATAACACCTTTTGTGCACAGATCAGTTTCTCAGGTAAGAATTCCTGAATATCTGTATTACCCTTTAAAGGATTCTAAACCCAATTATTCGAAATAACAGCCTGGAGTATGTGCTACTGCTGGGACATTTTGATTTAAAAAAAAAATGAAGTGGAAAGTGTCTGCTTGCCTTTGTCAACCATCTTGTGTGATTGTGTAGCAAATTTTTTTTTATGGGTTAGCAAACCTGTTGAACACCAGCATCTCAATCTTTTATGGTATGTTATTTGGCACAGCTGTTAAATGGGCTGAAAACTTCAGAAACATAGGAATTGGTTTTAATTTTGGCTTTGGTGAGCCTAATTTTTCTGTGAAAAAAAATGGTGAATTATATAAAACAGTTGAAATTAAAACAGTATACTTTAGGATGTTTGACTAAAAATCATTCATGTATGTGTCCAAGTGTGAAATAGGATGCATCATTTTGATGTCTAAAGTGTGCATTATTTCTTGTTCTAATATTTGATTTGGAGTCTGTGACAGTATAGTTTTACTGTCATTTGTTTGGTATTGTTGGAAAAAATCACTTCCTGACTGCTGTTCAATTTATTTATTCTTTTTTATCCAGCACTAAAAATTATATGTATTTCAATCTCGGCTAGTATAAATTTTTAAGAATGGTCACGTTGATAAATGTTGGCTTTTTAGTTGTGCTTCACAACGATTAATTTTACCTCAACCTGCATTTTTTTAATTTGCTTTTTTTGACGTTTCATTCTCTTTCAGAGTTCGGATCATTGCGCTTCATCGCTAAAGACATGCAGCTCTCGCATGAACCTCTTGCTGATCACCCGTCTGAATGTTGCCCATAAGCAGCCAAGTCAGCGCCTCATGAACACCAGTGCTGTACTCTACCAAGAAAATGATTACGATAATGAGGACGATGAGAAGAAAACAGATATTGACAATGCTGAAAAACGAAGATTTTTGGACGTTGGGCATCGTGTGGTGAAGGACTTGGATGGTAATGTTAGACTACCTGTTCGATATCACAGAGTGCTTGAGATTCCAGTTGAAGAAAGTATTCGTTACATGAAAAGTGAAGGTGAGCTTCATAATTTGGTATTTTCATTTTGCCGTATTTCATATTTCTTCCTACTTATTTGATGCAGTTTGTTTCTAATTAAGGGAGTTGGCTCACATTCTTATCAAAGAATTCACTTTTATATTGTTCGAATACATGCGCAAAGGCTTCGTAGTGCTTCGTTTTAAATTTAATGCTCCTAGACCGTATGATTCCGGAGATAACAATCGTCAAAGTTGCATAGTTATTGGTCGCGCCGCGTCGGAGAGCTGCCTTATTGCCCAGAGAGCATGCCAGGGCTTTCTTTGCTTTGAAAAAGCACTGATGAAAGCGGAGGTATAACTGGCCAAAACTACTTAGCAATTGGCCAATCAGAGCTCATGATTCCAGAAGACACCTTAGTCACAATCAAGTTGGCGATGGGGGGATGTTGCGACACTTCTTATGTAATCTTCATTTTGGTAGGTAGGATACCGCTCGTGTTTATTGACGTAGACTTGATTTAGGGCTCATTTTATTCGTAATTTGAAGTACTACAATCGATATTATTACATTTTCAATTTGGGTTTTAATTTTTTAAAATTTTTTACTTGCATAAAAAATTGTTCTTGTTTTTATTACTAAATCTCAAAATGTCAATGACAACAAATTTTAACTTTGGGAAAAAAAGAGATCATAGAAAATTGTTTTCCGAGTGCTGTGACACTAGAAGCAACTCTTGAAATGAATTGGTTCGCTTTGAAAAGTGCCCCCTAAAATCTTTCTTTTTAGAATAAATAGTTTTCTATGCAATAATTCGAAAATATCTGAGCAGAAACGTTTCAAAATTCTAATCTACATATGTGGTGCAATTTTCAAAATAATCTACCCAATAGGGATAAAGTGCCTCCAAAAGTGAGTGAACCCCCTTAAAGAATAAAGAAAATTGCTTCAAAGTTCTTCAGATTCATTAATAATAGTGAATGTTAGGTAAAATTAACTGATTTGGTCATCTTTAACTTAGAGAAAATTTTGAGGTATATTTTCAGACTGTGGGAAATCGCATTTCTTCATATCCCCAGTGAGGAGAACTTTACTCAATTTCGCATCGGTGGAGTAAATCTCAATAGTGGAGTATACAATGATAAATTTAATGAAAATGAACAAATTGTCAGTTTTAAAAATGGAATTGTGTGAAAATTTGACTTTACCTTAACATGGGGGGCTTAAATTAATATCTATTCTTATCTTATAACAGTACTTCAAATTTTCTGTTTGCAGCATATAAGGGTACATACGGAGATGAGCCTGTGTGGAAGAAATACCGACGGAACAATTTCCCGGGCCACTACTTCACTTTGCCTCGACCCGCGTGTATCGTGAGTTACATATATTTTCGCCTGATGATCCCGTGGTTTGCATTAGCTAGTAGTGCTTGGCTATTTTCTTAGTAAAATTTTACTTGGATCACTTCTGTAAAAAACGTTAACCTAACTACTTTGATATTGGGATCTTTTGGAGGCAGTTTAGTTATGATTATTCCTGTCTTGTATTTTATGAAATAATTATTAGTACTTGTTAGGAATAAGAGAATCTTTAATTTAAATTTGATTTCCATGTTTCCAATGCACTTACCTCGAATATCTATTATCAGCGTTGAATTAGATCTTGTTCAAAAACCATTTCAAAAAGAATAACCCTTCAGTTTACCTTTCAGAATTAACATTCCTATGTGGAAATATTAGTCACTGTCATCAGGCTTGGCTTCGATTGTCAATAAGATATTGTGGGTTGAGATTTCATTCAGAGCGCCATATTTTACCTTGTCCTAGTTTTTTCTTGCTCATAACCAGAGTCATAGTTCTGTGCAACCGACTTCTTACTCGACTGTTTCTAGTTTGGGATCTAATTCAGCAGTTTTTTAGCTTTAATTATTTTTCCAACTGTTAGTTGAAGTTATTTCTGCAGAAATGTAGAATTCATGAGCTAAACTCAAGGAGAGGCATGTTGATAGTTTGTCTTCATCAATGTACCCTGGGTAACCAGCGCCCCGTGGCAACCCTGCCACGGGGCGCCAACCCTGCCACGGGGCGCCAACACTTGACACAAGAGTCCGGTCCTTGATTTAAATTTATAAGGAGTAAGAATAGTTTTCAATTTTGGCTTTCTTTTGCTGGGTAGGCGGGTGCGACCACAGGCTTTCTTCGTGTAACTAAGCTGGAATATTTTGTCAATCAGCTTATATTGTTTTACCGTATCGTCTCGTCGAGATGCTTATGGCTTCTTTTAACAGCGTAACTGTCTGTGCTAATCGAAACGGGCAAATTTGGTCACCTCTTAGGGGTTATTTGAATTTGAACTTTACCGTTTTTCGTGGAGATTATCGTTCAAATAGTGGAAATGGATGTGACACTGTAAATTTACTTGATATATTGTATTGGGAAAGAAAATAGATTCAACTAATTTAACTCTTAAAAGCCTCAACATTCTCAAGCAGTGCTTGAAAATGAAGCAGTTTCTTAGGGCCTCTCAGGGCCTTACATGTCTTGTACGTGTAAAATGTGGTACCTTTGTATGTTCATCAATTGCAGACATTTTGCGCCATATTTCAAAGATAATGTGATTTTCTTTCTAATATGAAACCCTAATAGGACATTCATGTTTTCTTTCTTACTCACCTCCAAAAATGCTCTTGTTAGGCTAGTGTAGTGCAATTATCATATCATCTTTTACGCTCTAGAGTATATAATAACAACCGCACTAAGCCTCACATTTTCTGGAAATATTTCTGTACTTGGGAACCGTTGAAGGACAATCGTTTTCATGTTTCTGACTCGGACTGTTTTGTGCCACTATTTCTAGTACGGAAATTTCATAAAATTCGGTATTTAATAAAAGGTATTTTCTCGGTGTTTCTCGATTGGAATGCTAGTTTATACTGACTAGTTTACGGTGAAAGTTGCGCACATGTTTACTTGTGTATATGTGTACGTGTGCACGCTATGCGTGCGTAGATGGGTGAATGTCACTACGTAATACTTCATTTCACTTCATTACTATAAAACATTTTAAAAATATATATAAAAATATGTGTAGCGCGATCACCCACATATGATAAATCAGACGCTTATGAACCAATAATCTTTTCGATACAATATTTAATTCGTTACAACATTTCATTAGAAATTGTGAGCAGCAACACATACTGAAAAAGTTGTCACGAATTTCCTTTGCTCATTATCCTATATTTCAGAACGTCGCACAGCATTTTAAAGAACGCGTATGTATTGTGATTTCCTGGATGCATAGAAATGTATTTGTGAATGTTTACGTGTTAGGTGTATGTATGTGCGTAGGTATGTATGTGCACGTAAATGTGTATATATTTACATGTATATATGCACATGTGTGTACTAAACCGACTACTGGACTAGAGAGGTGGTCTCTTTCTGTTCACTCTCAACTTGTAACATTCCCTAACTCGTCATCTCTTTATTATTGTAAAGCATTCACGTAAAAAACTATACATTTTTGTGTGATCATCCATTTATATTATTTAAATAAAAGGCTTATCAACTAATGATCGTTATGTTAAAAATGATTTAAGTAGAAATACAAAACTTGTAATCTTCGTGTTCCTCATGCTTATATCTATATTTTTTTTTCTTGCACGCTTTCCTTGAAATAACATTTTTGAACATCGATCGAAACAAGCGATTCATACAGTATTTCCTGGCGTGAAGAATTGCGAAATTTTATGTCATGTATATGTAAACTCAAAAGTCATGAAGTTGTGTTATCTCTTATAATTATCATTACATGCATCATCAAATGTAGTTTACGCAAGATTAGGAGTACATTGCCCTCAATCATTTCTCGACTAGTGACATGGGTATTACAATACTCGTGTGTGTGTGTGTGTGTGTATCATTTAAGTGTATTAACTTTAAGAAATTTTAAAAAGCAAGGATGGTAATTTTGTACCATCTCTATAGGAAATAAACTGTTTTTCTTTTCTTTCTTTTTTCTCAGAGAAATACAACTTTTGTACCTATGAAAATATGTGCTCTGAGGAGTAAAATGTGAGGTCTCGAGCTGAAGGTTAGGTATTTTTTTGCAATAGAATAGATTTCCTCTGTGGCTACTGACAAAAGTTTTTTCGGTGCACTGCTTTCACTCCGTTACTTTTCTGAACTTTTCATGAATTTACTGTTCCTAAGCGGAGATCTCATGCGGGAACACACCTTGTGCACAGATTCCTCGTTCTCTTAACCCCATACTAAATGGTGTTTTCATTCTTCTTCTCTTTGGACATCTTCGTTGTGAATGGGGGGGACTTGAACTAACTTACAATCTAATCTATCCAATTTTTTGGAGCTCCTTCATATCCAATGGGCCTATAATGTAGGGTTTTTATTTTTAGAATTTATTAGGCGGAAAAACGTCACCAAAAAAAATTTTCCTTTCCAGGTTGCCCTTGACACTGATGACTTACGTTTCTCAAGTCCGTGGCTGTCAGTCGTAAATATGACAAAATTAGATGTTCATTTCTTGATGAAAGATTCTTGAAAAAATCTCTGCTGCAGTATCTGTCTATACTTCACAATTTCCTAAATTCAATCTCTCCGTTTGATTACGATGGTTTTTTGTTGACTTTGGTAGCTTCTGGTTTTAAGTGGATCTGCTAACTTTTGGAGCAAAGCATCGCGTGCAGATGGAATCTGGAATAAAGCCTAATGTGTTCTAACTAGCTACTGTTCCATCCATTTTTAAGCAAAAAGTGTGTAAGAATTATAAGATTTTCTGACTGCGCATACTCTAACATGTTATCTTTGACACCAAACTAAAATCCGGAGTGGTTTTGTGAGGGGTCTGGCTAAAGTTGTAACTTGCATGTGGGTGATGATGTACCATTGGCAAACGCTGAATATGTGAATAAAAGGGATGTGAATGGGGCCTTGTATCAACTCACTTGAGTGCATTTCAAATGTTACGAATTAAATTTCAGAAAAACTGTTTGACGAGGATTATATTCGAGTAATTCTGGATACTCTTAATTGAATATTCTGGTATGTGAGGGAGTCGTTAAAAAAAAAAAACTCCATGAACTTGATTTGTGTAGTTTTTTTTGATGCGACATTGTTTTTTAGTCAAAGAACGACATTTTGTGATAAATGTTTTTCCTTACAGCAAGGTGGGGTGCTGTACACCGGCAGTGCTTGTCCTATTTGCCGTGATGATTACTTGGTGGTTGACTACAGGAATGTTGAGCTTCTGAAACAGTTCATCTCACCCGAGACCGGCGAACAGTATTTCATGAAGTAAGTTTATTTCCTAAATCGTTCGTTGTTCCGTTGAACTTTGTGGTAAATGTATTTATTTTGCGACGATTTTTGCTTTCAGATCAATAAATCTAGCTTTGCTGACCACTGTTTGTTGCTCTCTCGGACCGGGGAATTTCTTAATCAAACATTTGAGCTGGTCTACGAAAGAGTATGTAATAAAATGCTGGTTAAAACGTTCAAATCAAGAACTGTTGTAAAGAAGCGATGGCTGTTGAAATTAAAAATGGTTATCTTAATTTTGGTGTTCTTATTTTGATCAATTTTTTCACCCTCTTATGATGAGAAATGCGTGTTCTTTAATTTGTGTTTTGAGCTCGTCGATTTTTTGATCACTTGAATGGTTAATTTCTTGATTGGTCTTACGTATCTGCAATAATTTCCAGGGTCAACAAATCCCTCCCTCCCTCCCTCCTTCCTTACATCCTACTTATTTGTACAGGTTAAGAAATTTTCTTTATTCCTTCAGAGTGTCCAAACTTTTTTGCTCAGTGGGTTTGAACATTCTTGAGCAAAATCGTTTAACACGCGTTATGTGCTGTTAATTTGGTAGAGTAGATAGCTTATTGGGGAACTGTTTGGTTTATGAATTTCATTTCGTATGAAGTCCATCTTACAGCCATATCCTACGAAATATTTTTTTTAGTATTTCAAAACGAGGAAACAAAGCCTTGGTCTGCTGAAGTCTCACACTAAAGGTTAGGTAGGCCTTCTTATTGTTGAAGTAGAATAGGGTTTTTGTTTTATTATGGACTCTCTTTTTTCTGTTCAGCACCTACTGCTTTCTTTTTCAATTTACGGTTTCTATGCACCCTGTGCTTAAATTCTGTGTTTCTTAAAGTTCACCTATGGAATTAGCACTCCAAGGGGAAAAATTTTTGAGGCCTTTTTTTTTGTTAACCTAAAATGTTTTTTCTTTGTAATGTTCAAGACCACCTTTGGGGTTCACTACAGTCGTGTTTTTCAGTGTTTCTACTTCTCCATTTTTTTGTTTCATAAACTTCTTTCTCAACGTACTGTTTCTTTACCCTTTCTGCATAGATTTCGCGTTGCGTTATCTCCATACTAAATGAAGCCTCCTTTTTGGAATGCCTTTGTGATGGTTAGGATGTTTAGACTAACGTGAAATCCAATCTGCGGTTTGTACTAACTTATTAAATCTAATCAGATTCAAATAATTATGCTTAGAAAATATTTTGAATGCTTCTTCAAATATAAGGGTGGTGTTACAGGTACACTATTGAAGCCGCGAATCAATATCTTGCGTAGGAAGTTGCTAATTGTTGCCTATTAATTTCCTGAAAGTAAAATACCGTAATGCCTTTTCGAAATAATTTAGATAATAAATTTTTTCACCGGAAACCCATTTTGTTTACAGGAAAACTTGCGTGTGTCAGAGGGCTCAACGATATTTAGATGTTGCCATAGCCAGAGCTAAAGATACTGGCCTGCTAGTACACGACGTTGCAAGACGAAAATATGACTACAAGGACTTCTATTCTCCCGAGCTTCTTGATGAGAACTATCGTTACATCGAGCAGTGACGAGGAACAGCATTGTAAATGCCACTATTCTTGGCGTCGAGCGTTTCTGTGATTATATTGTGATTATCACTTCGCGCGCGCCTAGTATACCCTCAATAAATTGTAATCAACATGAAGTTATTATTGTCTCCAATAGTGCCTCTTCGTTACGTTAGCCATTTAGATCAAATTTTTTTACACTTGCAGCCAATGAGTGCTTGTTTTGATTTTTTTCAGCCAATAGGTGCCCCTTTCGATTTTTTTCAGCCAATAGGTGCCCTTTTCGATTTTTTCAGCCAATAGGTGCCCCTTTCGATTTTTTCAGCCAAT